>SSNQ01033843.1:27805-43569 GCA_006942095.1 Nothobranchius kuhntae | reverse complement strand
GCTTGGTCAATAGTAAGTTTATCTTTCCCGGCTACAACTGACTTCTCCTCCTGTACATGAGGTAATGTGAGATCCTCCCCTGCTTTTCCTGATGGGCAATGGGTTCCAAATTACACCTCCTCTTTTAAATTTACTTCTGTTTCATCCATCAACCTCTGTGTGTCCACCTGTTCTGCTCCTGATTGATGTGTCAGTGGTTGGTCACCCCTTGGTATTCTCAACCAGTACCCTGAACAGTGTTCTTCCTCAGAGTCACTCTCTGCATCCTGACTGTCCCTCATTTGTTCATTTGTGTGGACAGCTCCCTTCCTGAGTACTCTCCTTGCTCACGGGTTTGTACTCCTCTTCGATATTTCCATGGAGACACACCTCTCAACCGGTAGGTCATTTAATAACAACAGGAGATTACGATGCAGAGTACGCGTCCTCTTGTTGTCTCCGCTCTCAGGCTGGACAGTGTACACTGGGGTTTGGCCTATTTGTCCTGTGGCGATGTACAGTCTTTTCTCAATAGGATCTCAACTTGCCAGGCCCTCCACGTTCACTGAGGTTTCTCACTAGGATCCGATCACCTGTTTGCAACACGACTCCCTTCACTTTCCTGTCATACTCTATTTTCCCCCTCGCGCTGGACTTCTTACTGTGTTCACCAGCGATGTGGTAAGCTTCCGCCATATGTTTTGCCCATTTCTCGGCAAAATCCTTAGGTGAGTATGTTTCTCTGTCTTCTGGTAGTCCGAATAACAAATCCACTGGCAAGCGGGGATTTCGTCCATACATTTTAAAAAAAGGCAAGTATCCAGTGGCTTCATGGCGTGTAGAATTATATGTGCGCACTACATGAGCCAGATGATCCTTCCACCGCCGCTTTCCTTCTTCCGGTAGAGTTCTTAACATTTGTAAAATGGTTCTGTTGAACCTCTCGGCGGGGTTACCTTGCGGGTGATAAGGGGTCGTGCGGGAATGACCCACCCCAGACAGATTTTGAAGTGTCTTAAACAGTTCATTCTCAAACGCCCGCCCCTGGTTGTGATGTAATTTCTGTGGGTGCCCAAACCGGGAAATGAAATCCTGGAAAATACACCCAGCGGCTGTGCGTCCACTTTTGTCTTTTGTAGGATAAGCTTGAGCAAATCTTGTAAAATGGTCGACCACAACCAAGATGTACTCATATCCTCCCACACTTTTCTCCAAATGTAAGTAGTCGACACACACCAGTTCTAAAGGACAGCTGGTGGCTATACTACCCATGGGGGCATGGACATGCGTAACAGTTTTTTTTTGACATAATACAACAGCATTTCTGGGTGATATACAACTCTACCTCTTTTGCCATGAACGGCCAATAGAACCTCTCCCTGGCTAGATGCAGTACCTTTTCGGTACCCACATGCTCCATTTTGTCACGTAGCTGTTGTAGGACCAACGTCCGATATTTCTCAGGGAGAACTAACTCTTTCCTATCTCCCGTCCTCCGGAACAAGAGACCGTCTTCCAGACACAGCTTTGTCCACTCATGTAGCATCTTCTGAGCTGTTCTACCCACTGTCCTCCGTACTTCATCTGTTAACCTTGTTTGTGACTCTTTCAGTCTTATCACCTGGTTGATGTTGTGATCCTCCCGCTGGGCTTTCACTAACTCACTGTGACTGATGTTCGGGAGGTTGGCAGTCAGTATAGGTGGGGTCTCATCAGCCGTCGTGTTGAGGATGGCGATCCAAGCAACATCCTTCTCCTGAGCGATCTGACTCCCGTCCCATGTAGCCCGAACCGCCTCATCTGAAAAAGTCTCAGTACACTCAGGCATGTACTCCTCCATATTCAATGGTAACCATGATAATGTATCCGCGTCTGTGTTAGCTTTCCCAGGCCGATATTTTATGTCAAATCGGAAATCAGAGTTCCCCCACCCACCTGTACCCAACGGCATTAAGTTTTGCTGTGCTCATAATGTAAATCAGGGGATTGTTATCTGTGCAAATGGTGAAATGGGGTGCGTAATACAAATAATCTCTGAACTTCTCGCATACGGCCCATTTCAATGCGAGAAACTCCAAATTTCCACTGTGTAACCGGTAGTTACGTTACGCTTGTGTCAAAGTCCGTGATTCATAACCTATTACACGTAACTTGCCATTTTGATTTTGGTAAAGGACGGCTCCCAATCCCTTATCTGACGCATCAGTGTGCAATGTGAAAGGCAAATTAAAATCGGGGTAGGCTAGTACCGGTGAGCTTGTGAGGAGAGTAACTAGGTTTTCCAAGGCTCCTTGGTGCATACTAGTCCATATAACAGGCTCTTTTGAATGTCCTTCCTAGCAACAGAATTTAACACTGTGCTTGACTTGGTTTGTAATAACTTATAGATTGGTCCAGCTATCCTGGAGAAATCCTGGATGTATGTGCAGTAATACCCCAAGAACGCTGTTAATTTACATACATCCCCCACAGTCTCAGGTGTTTTGGATGTGAGTGTTTTCACAGCTTCAAGGTCGCGCGGGTCAATCTTTACGCCTTCAGCGGACATGATCTTCCCCATGTACCTCACTTCGCTTATGAACTACTCTTATTTTTCCGGTCGTAGCTTCACTCCATGTTGTTGTAGGGCAGGCAGCACCTTTCGGAGGCATTCTACATGTCCGTCAAATGTTTTGGCATAACACAATACATCATCCAAATAAGGAATACAACATTTGTCTCGGAGGGGACCTAGCATCTCTTCCATACTGTGTTGGAAGGCAGCTGGAGCGTAGGTCAGTCCAAAAGGGACTCTGACCCATTCATACAGACCCCAAGGAGTGGTAAAGGCCGTAAACTGCCGGGATCCCTCAGCCACAAAACCCTGGTGATATGCCTTTCCCTGGTCAAGGATACTGAACCATGTGTAACCACTGAGATAATCTGTCAAATCCTGTATCCTGGGAAGGGGATGTCGGTCAGGAACGGTTTTCTTGTTCAGGAGTCTATAGTCAATGCATACCTGCAAACTGCCATCTTTTTATCTCACACAGACAACTGAGGCTGCATAAGGGGATTTAGATTTTACAATCCACCCTTTCACCAACAATTCCTGTATGTAATCCTTCACTTCCTTAACAAGCGGTTTTGGTATTGAGGAGTAGGCTCTCTGAACCGGTATGTTGTCACTGAGATGAATTGACATCTGCAAAGTAGGGATGCATCTGATGTCGGTACTACCTTGAGTAAATGCACCAGCTTCTTCACACAACATTTTGTTAACCTTCTCTTGTTGCTCAGTTGTCAGATGACTGAGATCCACTGGGGGCTGCCACGATGGTGAGTCATCGACTGGTTTGGACACATTGCAAACTGTCATCGTGGGTTCAGGTTCCTCCACCTCTCTAGGTGAGTGTATTTCCACCACTTTGTCAAAACTCTGAATCCTCCCCAGAGATGTTTTTCTCGGTAATGTCACTGGGTGTTTCGTGTTGTTCCCCAGAGGTACTAATACGTAGGGGTGCTTGGTGTGGTGTACCTCTACCAGCCCCTCACCCATGTCTAGTTCAGCGAGACGTTCGTTACTCTTATCAGGTTTGAAAAGGAAAACCGTTTCTAATGAGTTCATGTTTGAGGGGACATAGCATTTAACCCATGCAACTTGACCTGCCTGGATATTTGTCACACATCTGCTGGTGCGTAGCCTCTCGTTGGGATCATTGGAAGTTCCTGCTTGGATGAAGTCCACTAGAAGTTCTGCTTTTTCAGCTGGGATTGATAGGGCGTTGTGGAGAAGGCCTATCATCGTGGGGACAAGTCTCTCGGGTTGCTTCTGAATCACTTCCTCCAGCACGTTGAATCCCAATATTGGCCTTTCCAGAGTAAAGCTGCTGACGAGAAAGGGTACTGTGATTGACAAGCTTGGATCAACATTCCCCAGGAGGTTCACTGTTATGGCTACCCACCCCTCAAAGGTGAGACTGTCACCATTTACAGCATACAGTTTCAGGCCATCTTCATCCAGTATCTCATGGACTGGCCTTATGTCCATGTCTGGCAGATATTTGGTTTTCCAGTCTTTATCAATAATGCTCACTTGGGCCCCAGTTTCTAGTAATGCACTGATCGCTAAGCCATTTAGATTACACTGGGTCAGTGCTTTTTTCCAATCAGTTTTGCTAGTTATTCACCCCTTACATTGGGTGAGGTTGCCGCCAACACGTCAACATGGTTGTTTTCAACTGGTCGCCCATTTTCTCCGCTGCTGCCTTTCCTCGTTGCAGGTTGGGACGTTGAGGGAGATCCGGTCACTGTTCGTCCCTCGACAGAGACCGACTCCAGTTTCCCTGACGTGTCAGCTTCTTCAGACAACCCACTGCTCGGCGTCCCTCTTCCCCGCAGTAAAAGCTGTGCGGGCAATCAGTCTTTTGCTCTGACAGACACGTAGCGCACCCATGTCATTTCGGTCTTTGGTAATTTGGTCCACTTGCTGCTCCCCGACCAGTTTGCTGTAACTGTTGTGACTGCAAGTGCTCCACTAAGCTCGTCAACTTTTCAACTTTCTCCACAAGCTCTTGTATCATGTCTGTTTTCTTATCCGGTTGCTTGGTTGTGCAGCTATCAGGCTTTACAGGGACATTTTGTGAAGCCTTTATCTCCACTGTTGTGCTCTGGGCATGTACACATTTGTGTCGGGTGATTTGGCCTAACCGCCGCTGTCTTTCGCTCTCATCGCTCATCTTTTTTTAAAATGTTTGAGTATTGTTTCATCAGCTACTGAAGCGTTAGCTAATAACGGTTTTAGTTCCCTCCGAACGTCACTGTGTTTTTGCCCCAGCCCCTGGTATATGGTATGGAGGAACACATCTTGAACCGTACTGGGTGAGTATTTTACATCAGTGGTAAGATGTTTAGAAGCTTAATAAAATCTTTTGTTTTAGACCTATTACTCGATATAGAAATTGTTGGGGTGTTTCATTATCATTTTGTCTTGCGCACATCAACTCTTGGAACAATTCAGTAGAGTTCTGTCCACCAAGATGGGAATGTAGGAAATCTTTCAGTTCACTCACGGTCAGTTCATCCTTATTCATTAACATATCCTTGAACTTACCAGGTTTAATTACCCTTAACACAGCTCGCACTTTTTCAGTATTGCTAAACTGTTCTTAAAATCCTTCCTCAATCTGTCAGCAAAGGTGATTATAACTGATGTCAGAACTCCGATCTGGCCACCCTGAATTTTAAACTCTCCCCTATGAAGATACGGAAGATACGAAAGGTCCTTAAGCGACACTACTTTCTCCTGGGTTAGGCATTCACGATTTTTGACCATGTCAAGCGATTTAGGAAGTGTAGGCTGGACAGCAGACTGGGGAGTAGGAACGCGAAGAAACTGTGTTATTTTTCTGCTCAACTCCTCTAACTACTAAGTAGAGCCTGCATTTCTGTATTATTTAGATCCCCCTTTTGATTCCCAGTGCTGTCTACTCTACCATTGTCAGATAAATCAGCGTCATTACTCTGGCTCCCCTTTGTGTCTTCTAGCTGTTTATCTGAAGAAGTCCCAAATTCCTCTCTGACTATTTTCACCGACACCGCTGTTTATAACATCACTAATGTACTCAAAACAACTTTCCTCATCCTCTGACGTCAGACAAGATGGCTCTGCTCCTGGTATGGACCCAAGTGACTTTTCAAGTTCAAACAGTTTCTCTTGTGGAAGCGTGATCAGGCCTCTCCTGATACTCCGCACCAGGCTTCTCCTCTCACCGTCCGCCATGGCTGTCCCACTTTTCTTCTTCCCCTCCCCTGGTCACACACATTCAGAATTCTCTTCACTCTTCGTCCTGGACAGGTCTCTCTCTCTCTCCGCAGCCGCTCGATTGGGTACCTTCAGTCTGGTCTGGTCTCTCTGTTCATTGCAGAACTCTTCAGGGCTCACCGGTAATTTCCCCGTACGGGCCACCAAAAACTGTTGCAGGTAAAGGGCCGGCACAATCCCCACTAACAGCTTAAATATAAATTATTGAGGGAACGTCCGGGTGCCTGAAATGTAAATGAAGAGACAGAGACATCAGAATGGAGAGGTCTCTGTGAACTGCTGCTCCCGAATAACTGTAGACGGGACACAGAGCTCCACTAGCCGCTGCCACCTTGTGGAGAACCCCGGTATTGCACCCCACACTTTCCTATTCTTATTTTATTACTTTCACTAAATTACACCACTAAATATTTTAACAAAATTATGTGACCACACTTTGTGGGCGTCACATTATCTCTGTCAGAGCTGCAGGCTCTGAGCTCCAGCTGGTGTGAGGAAGGCAGGCTGATTTAAAGGGAACACATGCAGTCTCGTATCTCCTTTTTGACCAGATGTTGAATGGTCAAACAGTTCCTAAACTGACCATTGCTGGATGTTACACATGGCATGTAATGTGAAGATTGTGAAGGATGAGGCTGCACAACTTGTCTCAGAAGAGAAAACCCTTCAGCAAAGGATGTAGTGAGTGTTCCTAATGCATTAGTGATTTAATCAAAATTTTCAGATGCTTGTTTTGCAGGTTTTTCTAAAAGGTCCACTAATTTCTTTTTTACACATTGGTCCTCTTCAAGGGCTTTGAACCACTGGGTTTCAGCTGGTAGCTTTCTCTTCAAACGGTCATGGCGGTATTCCCTCAGTTTTGCCTGTATAGAAGGAAATAAAAAATGATGAGTAAAACCTTTTTTAAAACACTTGATTATTTTTTAACCTCTTTATTGTTTCGATTGCAGCCTTATGTTCTTTCAAAAGACATTTATTTGCCTCCAAACTGACATAAGTATGTAGTTTAAAAGTGGGACATTTATAAATATATAAATAGCATTGTAAAAAACATGAACATGTATATTTTAAAAACATGAAATGACCCAAAAAATTGCGGGTAATTTATGAGTACATACGACACCAAATAATAAATACCTGAAGCAGGTCTCTCCTCTGTTTCACTGCGAGTGTCGCACTGCTGTCTTCAGTATCTGACAAATCAGATGGCTCTACGGTGAACGAGGATGTGGAAGGCGAGGGTCAGGTTTTATTTGACTTACTCTACAAGACCGGTGACGTCATGACGCAAACGTGGTAACGTCATCGCACCGTATGCAAATTAGCATGTGACGTCATCTGGCAACATCTAGCGACTTTTGGGGGAAACTTCAGATACTTTCAGTCAAAAACAATTGGCAATACTGGATGGATCCAGTCAAGTGACTGCTCTCTGGGAGTTCTGACATTCTCTTCTCGAGTCCTACCTCCATAATGCATATGGCCAGTGTGATTGGCTGTCCATGCTGTCATGGGAGACACATGTGAGACAAACCATTCTGGTTGTTAGCAGCGCCAAAGCTCAAAGGTAAACGTTCCAGTCGTATGTAAGACTCCTGTGTTTGCAAAGCGATGTGACTGACACATGGAGCCAAAAGTGAGTAAGTGTATCTGAGGGTCCTGAGAGGGTGACGCTAGCTGCACATGAAGAGAGGACGACGGCCATGAACTCGAGAAGCTCTTTTATTAACACCTCTGTCACTTCACATTACAGCAGTCAAGTAGATTTAAAAGTCACCACCAATGTCAATAGCCAATCTACTCCAGTGAGTCCCAGACGCGCACCTCCCCAAGGCGCTGTCCAAAGTGCTTTACAACACCAGTCATTCACCCATTCACACATATTGACACGCGGGTAAAAATGTGTTTTTATACAGAAACCCCCCAGGTATTTCCCTAGAGACACAAACTTATTAAAATTGAATACTTACACATTTTAACTAAAATAAGTTGGAACTGGTATTTAAATGACCCAATAACAGTTATGTCTAAAGACAACTTGTAATATTAATTTTTAAAGTAACATTTTTTATTATGGCCCACAAATTAAAAAACAAAATTGAAAGCCTCAGAAAAATTGAACAGTGTGGAGAAAATAAAAAAAATGGAAACTAATAGTATCACAATCAGTTAATCAAACACCTGCAAAAGTATCCTGAGCCTCTAATGTTCTCAGGTCAGTAAAAGAACTGTGTGAGCCATTAATCCACCTTAAGACCCTATGCTTCATGGCTGTAGAATCCCCACCGGCTGTCCATCGAATGGCACCCAAAGTCCGTGTCAAATCAATTTCCTAAATCTGTTTATCACTGACTACTGAGGATGAATGTCCCTGTGCTCTGCTGCTTCTTCATGCTTAATCACATTCACAGTAGGATGTCCACTAAAACCAGTTAGACCTGCTGGAAACCAACTAGCTGCAGTGGATAATATAGAGATGGCTATCAGGGATCTCCACGGTCTCACTTAGGGAGGAAATACCTACCATCCCTCAGAAAAATACATTCCTTCATACTCATGCTGCCTGCCTAATTTATTTTCAATAAAATTAAATGAGTTTAACTCACTTGTCTGTAAAAACTTTTTCTCTTTTAGTTTTACTATCTACTGGCATCTAGCAGTCCCTAAAGTCATCGGGCCCTCAGACATCCTAGACAGACTTGTTGGACGCTCAGTCTGAAATTACAAGCTTTGTTCGAGTCCTTATGCCACTCTCTACCGCTCAATTACTCTGCACTGTAGAAGGAAATGACTAAGAGATTATTCATTGCAGAATAATGAGAGAAGAGCAGCAGAAATACCAAAGGCTCTTGATAGCCTGCCAGACAGAGCAGTGTGCATCAGCGAGTGTGTGCAGATGAAAATTTGCCAAGCAGAACGGCTGTCTGGAAGCTGCACTTGAACCTGATTTGGAGCTCATTCAGGCCCAAGTTGCTCCAAAGTTTAAGAACGGACACGCGCAAATGAGAGTGACAGAGATAAAGAGAGAGAAAATGCCAAATAATAAGCAATGGAGCGGGAAAGGTAAACAAGGACCATGACATAAACAAAGCAGGTTTATCTCCACATCGTTGTCTTCACATCTGACTGGTAAAAACAGAAGTTCATATCAGAAAGCTGGTGTCAGTTTTCAAGGACATGTTATAATAACATCTACTGGGCTCGACTTTCTCTCCAACAACCTCTTCTTCTGATTGCTTCTCCTTAAAACGTGTGTTTATGTAGTCACATCATTTTAACCCAGTGTCATTAACAAAATTCCCTTATATCATTTTACTGCACATGATCGTATTTGATCACTTTGTATTCTTGAAATCTAGCTTTGCAGCTTGAACATGAAACTTTTCAAAAAGTAAAAAAATAAAATATTTTTGTCCAACACAACATACTCTTCAGGTTGCACACGGAGGAGCTCACTTGCAAAGAAGACCTAATGTTTGCAACTAAATGTTCCTGTTTTGTCTGAGTCATGTAAAGATGCCTCAAACCCCATGATGCACACTGTCCTTGTGAGGAAGGTTGAAGTAGCCACCCTGCTGTGTACATGAAGAGTATAAATAATAAACAGGGGATTAAGTATGGTAACCAAAACATCTGACTGGACTAACAGGGTCTCCCTCTCCTCTCATTTCCTCCCTTTGTTTTCTCTCCTGTCTTGACTTTACCTCTCAGCTTCTAACTCCTGGCAGACTTCTTTTTTATTCTTTCAATGCAATCACTTCTCTCCCTAACTTTTTCAGTGTAAAGGTGGCTGTGACATCACCTCCTTCCACCCTCAAACCCTATTTTCCCACCTTATCTATGAAACACACACACACACACACACACACACACACACACACACGCGACAATTTAACCCCCAACTGCACTGACATGATGCATTCCTGTCTCAGACAATTCAGTTTATTTATATAGCGCCAAATCATGACAAGAGTCGTCTCAAGGCACTTCACATAATAAACATTCCAATACAGTTCAGTTCATTAAGCCAGTCAGTAAAATGTTTCCTATATAAGGAACCCAGCAAATTGCATCAAGTCACTGACTAGTGTCAGAGTCTTTACAACAATCCTCATACTAAGCAAGCATGCAGCGACAGTGGAGAGGAAAACTCCCTTTTAACAGGAAGAAACCTCCAGAGCACAAGAGTCAAACTCAGACCCTCTGGCTAAATTTGGCCCGCGAGATCAAATATATAAAAACTGGCCTGCCGGCCCATTTTGCAGCAAAGACTAAAAATCCCACAGTGCTTTGTGGCACTGGCGCATCAGTCGAAGTGCCCCCTCCTTTCTGTTTAGTTATTAGCATCCATGCTACTACAATCAGCCTCTGCAGCGATACCCTCCTCAGTCTCAAAAACTCCTAAGCACCAAGTTTACTCAACTTGTCGACTTTGAAGACCACAAATTTAGATTTCAAGTAGTCTCACTCCAAGTGACATGAAAAGCTCACCAACCAACTTCCAGATGGAGCTGATTGAATTCCAGTTTAGCGAAACACTTAAGTCAAAGTATGACTCCAGTTTTTATTTCTCCTCCCCGACACACCAACCCAACTCAGGCCTTAGCTGCTCAGATGCTCTCCATGTTCAGCAGCACATATCTCTGTGAGCAACTGTTGTCTGTGATGAAGATGAACAAAACAACACAGGATTCTCACTGATGAACTCCTTCCTCAGCTCAGAGCCCAACCCCAGAGAAGCAGGTGTTTCTGGCTGGAACAGGTGATTATCACAGTAAATCAGAGTGGAGCAAACTGAGCTTGAATGCTTTTGCTTTCATGCACTTTTTGTGCTGCAAAGCATGAAACTTAAAAGATTGAAAAGGGGTAAAAATTCCGAAATGCAAAATTTGTGTGTGTGTGTGTGTGTGAGTGAGTGAGTGAGTGAGTGAGTGAGTGAGTGAGTGAGTGAGTGAGTGAGTGAGTGAGTGAGTGAGTGAGTGAGTGAGTGAGTGAGTGAGAGAGAGAGAGAGAGAGAGAGAGAGAGAGAGAGAGAGAGAGAGAGAGAGAGAGAGAGAGAGAGAGAGAGAGAGAGAGAGAGAGAGAGAGAGAGAGAGAGACTATAGCCCTGAGCAACAAACACTACCCCTTCACCTCCTCGGTACTCACGTCCAGCTCCGACAGAAAGGTCCGAAACCCAGTACAGTGCACCGGGGTGGGTGCAGGGAGCGGGAGTCCGCACAACCAAACACACATCAAATGCGTCAAATCTTGATCTAGCATTAATAGCTACCATGCCACCTTTCCTGTCATAATTGTCATTTTAAATCTAAAAATATCCCTTTTAAACTTTTATTCAATTTGAACGACAGACTTGCATATGGCTTCCAAAATACTTTAAATGTTTTAATTCACTTTGATGGATATGCGCTCTGACAACTGGTTATGGCTGTGAATCAAACTTTCCTAGAAAAAGTGTGTTGGTATTAGTGATTAAATGGAGACTTAACAAATAAGAAGAGTGAAATACTGAAGCATCATATTTTTCTAGCTGCTTTCATTTAGAGTGTGTTATGTAGATATTTTTAAAGAAATCCAGATTTTCTCCTTCGACACATCCAAAACCATAAAATCCTTCTGGTCCACTACCTGCAACAATCTCCACTTCCACTTCCACCCCCCTCCCCCTCTTCCTGTCTAACTGAAACTAAATCTTGGTTCACCACAAATTTTCTCAAACTTAACAGTGACAGAACAGAAATCCTTTTAGTTGGCACCAAATCCACCTTAAAACTCCAAGTTTTTCCCTTACTGTTGATTCCTCCTCTGTTTCTCCTTCTCTGCAGGTTAAGAGTCTGGGTGTCATCCTTGACACCACTCTTTCATTTCAATCCCACATCAGTAACATCACTCGGTCTGCCTACTTTCACCTGCGCAATATTAATCGCCTTCGCCCCTCCCTCACCCCCCACTCTGCTTCCATACTTGTTCACAGTCTTGTCACCTCAAGAATCGACTACTGCAATTCACTCCTATTTGGTTTACCACAAAAGTCCCTCCATAAGCTCCAACTGGTCCAGAATTCTGCTGCACGCTTCATTTCTAAAACCCCTGTGAGCCACCACATCAGCCCTGTCCTGCAACAGCTTCACTGGCTTCCTGTTAAGCAACACATAGATTTCTAAATCCTTCTCCTCACATTTAAAGCAATCCATAACCTTTCTCCCCATACCTGTCTGACCTCATTCACATTATCTCTCACATCAGTTCCCTCAGATCATCATCCTCTATCACTCTCTCTGTCCCACCGTTCCGTCTTAGCACTATGGGGAGCAGAGCCTTCAGCAGCTCTGCTCCCCATCTCTGGAATTCTCTCCCTCAAGCCATCCGTAACTCTGACTTGCTCTCCTCCTTTAAATCTAGACTCAAAACCCACCTGTTTCAGACAGCATACTGCTTGTGTCACCTTTTCCATCTGCATTTGTTTTATTATCTAGTTTGTATTTTTAGGCTTCTGTGTGTGACTTTTGCTGTTTTTAACTTGGTTTCTTTGTTGTTTTATTGTTGTAAAGTGTCCTTGTGTCCCTTGAAAGGCGCTTTTAAATACAATGCATTATTATTATTGTTATTATTATTATTATTATTATTATTAAGAAGTAGGAGGACACCTCCTAACAGTTTGCACTGCAGCCTCCTGTTGAATTAAATCAGTGACAATAAAAAAACACAGTAGTGGTCTGACATAGCCAAGTCAACAGAGGACACACCAGAAACCAAGCCATAAGTAATGACAAGGTCATGGGTGTGTCCCCTGCTGAGAGTCAACTGCTTGACGTGTTGAATAAAATCTGTATAATTAAGAATATCTATAAACTGTCTAGACAGAAAATCTGATGGGCTGCCAACATGTAGATTAGAATCACCAGTCACACTAGATTTATTATGTTTAGTTTGGATAATAGAAAGAAGCTCTGAAAACTCAGTGATAAAATCAGCATCATGTCTGGGTGACCTATAGACAGTGACACAGAGCTGCTAAAATGAACACTGTTTTGCTTTGCCTCCAAAGACTTTACTCTCTTACTTTAGCTTCAAGGCTCCGACATGAAGCCAACGAAAAAGCTAAATTATTCTTGTACTTTTTGATGGTCAGCAAACGGAAAAGGCTAACTGCTAGCACAGTAAACAGCTATTGTAAATGAGGTAGAGACCTCCTACTAGGCAAGGAAAGGCAGCTTTATTTGTATAGCACATTTCAAACACAAAGGCAATTCAATGTGATTTACAGAAGCAAGAACAGCAAACACAATAAATCAAAGAAATGTAGAAAATAACTTCAGATTCAACAAACCGATAAAAGGCATAGTCAAAAGGGTGAGCAGTTACAGTGCAGAAGGTGCAGCATACAAACATTTACTCAAAGGCTCATGAGAACATGAAGGTTTTTAATTTTGATTTAAAATTTATTAGAGTTGGGGCACATTTGAGGTCACGAGGAAACTGATTCCATCTGTGTGCAGCCGAGTAGCTAAAAGCACCTTCACCCTGTTTGGTTCTCACCTGAGGTTCTACCAGCTGACTGTTTCCTAAGGATCTCAGAGCCCTGCTGGGTGTGTATACCTGAATAAGATCTGACATGTATTCTGGCCCCATGCCAATGAGAGAATTATAAACTAGTAGTAGTACTTTAAAATGAATTCTGTAGTTTACTGGTAACCAGTGTAGAGATTTCAGAACAGGAGTGATGTGTTTGGTTCTCTTGGTTCTTATCCAGACTCTAGCAGCAGCATTCTGAATAAGCTGCAGTTGCTTCATAGCTATTTTTTAAAGACCAGTCAAAAGACCATTGCAATAGTCCAGCCTGCTGGAGATGGAGACTGATGTTGCTACCTGAAACACAAAACAGCTAAGTGCAGTTTCTGGTCAGCAGAGGGCAGCAGAGAGATGTCCAACGTGAAGATGCTCATGAACCACTGAAACCAGTTTGAAAGCGGTAGCTTAAAGTGAACAAAAACTCTTTAGTGTTGCTTTAACTAAATTTCCACAGGGAAAATTTCATTGTATTTGCAGGTTTTACATATGCATTAGTTTGTACTTTGCGGTGAAAATATGCAAATTTTCAGTTGGGATCACAATGTTGTGTTTCCAACAGTTACAGCCTGGAAAGATCCTGGCTTAATGTTTACTAACAAATTACTGAAACAGATCTTTCTGCACGATATTTCCCTATTTATTTTCTGCATCACGGTGCAGAATGGATCTACACGTGACAAAAACCAGAACACCTGTACACTTATTCCTCTGTGCATGAGTCAGATAATGCCACTGCTGCACTTTCTTCTCTGTTCAAACACAACAACCTGCCCAGACAGCCAGAGCCTGCTGTGTGTCTGTGTGTGTTAAGTGATAATGAAACATGGAGGGTGCAGCAATGCATTGCACGCTGCCTTTGAGATGCTCAAAAATCCTGCTGTCTTCATGACAAGCTAAGGACGCTCACTCTCACTCAGACACAAACACACCTATTCTAATTGCCGTCTGTCCCCTGTAGGGTGAGAAAATAGGCTACCTGAGGGCATCTTTTACCCACTCGTTTCCTCCCACCTCTTCGTCTTACTTCTGCATTTCTTCCCTCTTCTCTCGCTCTTCTACTTAACTTCCAGCATCCCACTCATTCTATTGTCTCATTACTTTTACCTCTGCATTTTTCTTTCTCATACTTATTCTTACTGTATTCTCCTTTAAGTTGGATCAATTCATCTCACTTCCTGTTCTTCTACTCGTCACAACTTTTTACCAGAAAGTCAATAAAAGAGATACAAGTGCAACATTTTTCCCTTTTCTGTGATTGCCATGTATTTTGGTGCCCGAAGTTAATTCTGACTCAAACAAAACATATTGCTTTTTAGGGGGCCTAAACCCCTGGATCGCATCAGACATGGAAGCGCGTCGATGGGCCGCGAAGCGCCGTGGAACGAAGAATGCTTCTATTCAGCGCCTTTCAGCTGCAAAGTGCTACGAAGGCTTGCGCCGTGCAGCAATCGTTTCGGCCTGAGCTCTATTTTTTTTTCGTGAACAGGAAGTCTAAACAAAGGAGACGAGGCAGGCCAGTAAATTTAACAAAATACAGAAGTTTTTCAAAATAAAACACCGCGATTGATGAATATGATCATTTTTGTGCATCTAAACAGACTAGACAGAAGAAAATGGACAAACACACACACACACACACGAGCAGAAGCACTTGTGGAAAATTCTCGCCTGAGGTCAATAGAGGAGCAGCGAGCAGCACGCGGATTTCGCAGCTGATGTGATCCTGGCGTAAGGTTTGAAAAGCTTTCAGTAAATGTCTTAGGTATGTTGTGCTTCCTTATCTTTATCTTTTATCAACTTTAACTTCATGCTCCACTGAAGTAGAACAGTCTAGTTTTTTCAGTCCTTTTTGCCTTTTTAATAAATTTTCTTCTGAAGTTGCACAATCCACTTAACTTTCACTAAGCTAAGGCAGCATTATAGGTACTTATCTAATGTGCCATTAAGACACTCAAACAAGAAGCTGTTCATGTTCATAGTCTAAAAATCCATTTGGTTACTGAGCACTTAAGAGGCTTTGGTCAGGTGTAGCCATGGATCTAATCTTATGCGAAATAAAAGAAAGCCAGTATAAATGAATTACTGCCTCCAGCAATTAGTTTTTACAGATCATTATTCCTGAAACTAATGCAAAATGTACTGTAAGCTAAAAACAATTCATTGAGGGAGAGTTGGTAATAACACACATAGCTCTAGAGCTGTACATTTACTTAGCTCCCCCTTTTTTAAGGGACTTTGCGGACTTTTGAATTTTTATGCTCGCGATTGCCCCCTCAGGCCAAAAGCGTAACGGCAGCTTCAATAGTAGACTCGTGCACGAGGCGCGCATGCTGTACGCGCACACTCCTTAATGAAAATAACAGCTGAGACAATCTCGTGTGTGTGTGTGTGTGCGTGTATGTGTATGTGT
>SSNQ01033843.1:0-12746 GCA_006942095.1 Nothobranchius kuhntae | reverse complement strand
GAACGTTAAGAAAAAAATCAGTTTAATCAAATTAAAATAAAAAATATATAGAAAGTTGTGTCTGGTTCTAGCATTTCATATTTCCTAGTTCCTACTGCATGAGTTCAGATGTATTAATCCATGCACTCAAATATTAATGTTCTGATTTTATTGAAACACTTGTTCTGTAATAGTTTCTTTACTATTGTGATCAAAATATTTAATCTCAATTCTGAGGCTGCTCTGTAAATAGTTTTCAAATAAACAATACACATATCAACTTCTGATCAATCCATATCAATTTCAGACTTAAAATAATACATTGATGTAAATCACGTCCACTTCCGGTTAAACCACGCCCACTTCCGGGTTATGCCACGCCCATTCCGAGTACAGATACAGATACAGATAATTTAGTTGGTTGAACAGATACAGATACAGATACAGATAGTGGTGTACTCGCTCATCCCTACTTTTATCCCCCTCCCCGACACAACTGCGTGGTCCAGATGCTCTCCATGTCCAGCAGCACAAACCTGTTAGAGCAACTGTTTCCCACTGATGAACTCCTTCCTCAGCTCAGAGCCCAACCCCACAGATGCAGGTCTGGCTGGAACAGGTGAGCATCACAGCACATCAGAGTGGAGAAAACTGGGATTTATTATTTTGGTTTCATTAACCTTTCCTGCTCCAAAGCATGAACGTTAATAGGTGAGATATTGCATTTTCATTTAAAAGAAGTACTATTTTTTATTTATGTTGTTGGCCTGTGAAAAAAGATTTCACCTACTTTAAAACAGGACAGATTACAGATAGAATAGAAATAAAATAGAATTCTTCCAGCACTCAGAGAGTACAGACGCTTTTTTCTTCAGCTCCTTTATCTGCTTCTCCAAGGCTCTTTGACCTGTCAGCCTACAGAGCACTTCTCTGCATTTCTCCTGAAATCACTACTTCTTTTTTGGAAATGGACTTAATTAACTGGTCATTCAACGCGATTGATAAGATTTTTTCTACGATGAGAACGGAGAAGGGGCCTCCCACCTGTCATGAGGGGACATTCGCAGCGGGATATGCACTCGATTCTTGGGAGGTCTGGTGAATCGTGTGCCTCTCTCAGTTGTCCATCGAGGACGTGGAAGATTTGTGGATATTTGGCCAGATGATCACTGGATTTCTTCTGATTGGAGTGGGAGGATATCTGGTTTTCTGGAAATTTGGGAAAACGGGAGCGATTGGAGCGCGACCCGCACCCACGGAATGTGCCGCCCGTGCGGTGACCTCACAGACTGGGACGTTACTTGAGGTGAACCGTAAGCTGGATTATGTCCTCGCGACGTTGCCTGTGTTACCCCCAAATTCCACTACCTCCGCTCCGCCCCGGCACGAACTCCGGAGCAAAATTGGCCCCGTTATAGTCAATCAGAGCAATTCCACTACTGCGGCCATGCTCCGGCAGTGCGCCGCCCTCTGTTCTGGTGTCCGGCAAAAATAGAATCGATCCTATTTTTGCTGGATGCCGGAGCACCTCCGCAGTCAATGGACAGGAATCACAACCGCCCAACAGGAAAAGGAGCAAGCACAACTTCCGTTTTTCACAATAAATCAATAAACAAAAGGCGTTTTTTGTTTCATATGAACAGGTTTAACAACCTTTAACAACTATCAATGGAGGCTGAACTTTAAATGCACAAAAGTAAGCCATAAATACAGTTTCCACTATCAAAATAGTCACACTTTGTTGATCCAATCCAGTGTTGGGAAAGTTACTTTAAAAAAGTAATTAGTTATAGTTACTGATTACTTTGTCAAAAAAGTAACTCAGTTACTAACTGAGTTACAAGATCATAAAAGTAACTAATTACCAACAAAAGTAACTACTTAGTTACTTTTTTCATTAAAGAATGCAAGAATTACTACAATAGTAAAATATAAATGACGAATGACTGAACATAATAAAATGTATGTCCAAATGTTTTATATAAACCTGAATAATTTAAACAAATACGCACTTAACAGGAGGAACTACTAATAGGAACATTACACTAATCTAGACTATTAAAAGGTCACTGTGTGATATTTAACAAAAACACAATCAGCTAAAATTTAAAATTGCAAATAGAAACACCTGTAAAAGTTCCCGAGCCTTTAAATCTCAGTCTAGTTAAATTACAGAAATAAATGTAATTTTGCACAGTATTCTAATTTTTCCAGCTTCACATAATTGTGTGTTTTTAGTAGCATTTCTGTTGCTGGTAATCTAGTAACGGTTAAATAAATAAATAAATAAATAAATAAATAAATAAATAAATAAATAAATAAATAAATAAATAAATATCCTTTAAAATGACACTAGAAGAGGCACAGATCTGATGGAGGACTTACATTTACTAACTTGGGTCAGACCCAACCACAGAAGAGCTGAAGCTGGGTGGTAAACACACACAGGTAGTTCTGATAACATCTGAGCTCCATGTCGTCTGAGACTGATGCATCAGTGTTACAGCGGGACTAAAGACATGATCAGAAACAGGTTACAGCTGGATGATCTAGGAAGGTAGAAGATCAGGACGTCTGAGCGGTGAACAGGTGAGCGGACCTTCGGGACGTCCCTCTGTCACGCTAAGGGCACGGCTGCAGACCCGCAGATTCGCTGCTGCAGCAACAAGTCTGCGGGGGGTCTTCAGCCGTAGATATTCATCACGTCTTCCTCGTTCTTCACGGGCCGTGACGCACTTGGATGAAAACATCTACCTCTTTAGCTCCTTCCTGATCAGCTGATGATGACAGCTTCAACACACCGCGCTGCTTAACGCACGCATTTTCTTATCAGTAACAGAAACGACGTTTTGATAAAAGAAGACGTAATTAATTAGTTTGCTCGTTACAGAAAGAAATATTTTTTATTAACGCGGTTATTTTAAACGGAGTTATTCCCGTTGTGTCTACAGCATGCAGTGACTGAGACAGTGAGGGTCTCCGCCCACCCGGCCAATCATCATCGTGTTTGTAAGTGCGTTACCGACACCTCTCTCTCCCTGGCTGCAGCTGAAGTGTGGTGGTCAGAAAGCCTCACGCTGCTGCTCAACGTTCGACATGCACATAGTAACGCACAACCTTCCGTCCCCAGTAACGGTAACGGCGTTGCAACGGCGGGAAAAGTAATTAATTAGATTATTCCGTTACCTATAAAAGAACGCCGTTAGAAACGCAGTTATACTTAAACGGCGTTACTCCCAACACTGATCCAAACACTGCTGATCTCTCAACACAAATGATGGGCAGATTAAACAGTTCATTTCGATGCTTCTCCCACACAACGGGTGTTTGGATCTAACTTCTGCGTTTATTGCTCGGACTGTATTGCAAGATCTCAAAAATCCCGCGCATGCTTGTTTGCCCACCTCAGGTCTCCGCACCGGAGCAGAGCCGTTGTAGAGCGGGTACCAGTAAAAATTGAGTTTGGAAGCGAGCGGCTGCGGAAGGCGGGGGCGGAACGGAGCGGAGGTAGTGGAATTTGGGGGTTAGTGCGCAAGATGGATGTCATCTTGGAGAGGGTCGCTGGACGGTGCGGGGGATGTTTAGAACGTATAATTGGCTTCACTGGTGGACATGAATGACCACTTATAGACTCCAAGGCAGAGAGGAAAATTATCTCTGCCTGCCCTAAACAAAGTCATCTTTATCCTTATCTGACGCCAAGGCTACCTCCAAGGCTGCCATTAACACACCCCCGCGAAAGGAGGAATGCCGACAGATCAAACAAATCAATTTCCCTCTGGGATTAATAAAGTATTTTTGAATTTGAATTGAATTGAATTGAGATGCTGTGTCCCGACTTTCCCCCCCTGCCTTCAGATTGGGACTTCTGCTTCGAGGTCAGCAACCTGCAGGAACTCAATGCACTCTCTGGCCCTCATCTCTCCCTCCCACCTGTCGACTGCAGCTGGCTGAGCGCCGTAATGGCAGCTCCCGTTGGAGGATTCAGGATCCCGCCCAACCCCGCATCCCTATCGGACTCTGATGTTTGTATCTGTGATGTTCGTGCTTCTATGTTGAGGAGTTTTTTTTGGATAATAGAGTTACTCCCTGCTGGGTCTAACTCTGCTATGCCTTTTTTTTTACCTTACCCCATTTATCCTCATGTAACACCCTTTTCATCTAATGAAATGAGCGCCGTTCTGGCTGCTCTCGTGACTGCCTGTACCTGTTTTGTATACATGTGTGTGTGTTTAACCTTGGTCAGGTTGTGCTGCGGAGTCAAGTTCCTATGCTCTGGTTCGCTGGAGCGCTGGCAATAAAGCTTATTCTGATTCTGAAAATCCCTTTATTGTCCCTCAATGGGGAAAGCTTGGTGTCACATCAGCAATTACATTCTTTACAGGACTAACAAAGAGAGTAAAAATAAGAATAAATAAGAAAACATAAAATAGAAACACTTAAAAGATTCAAAAGATAAAAAATAAGAATAAATGCTGAATATATGCAGATTTTAAGGAATAAAAATATTTAAACAAAATTGAGACATAAGTAACGAATACCACTAATGTGTGTGTGCTTTATTTAAAATCAACTTGCTCGTGTGTAATTTGGTTATTCCACATTCAGTGTTACTGCAAAATGAGTTTGTTTCCAAATGAAAAGGTTCAATCGTTCATATCTGTAGATAAAGGAAAATGTGCACATTTATCATCGCTTTTTAAAAAAATATTGAGTTTGGCCCGTGACTTCGTCCCAGTTTTTCATTTTGGCCCAGTGTGAATTTGAGTTTGACACCCCTGATCTAAGCATTGCATGATTTTAAACCACGACGGTGTAGTGTTCTACTAACAGTGACCTTTGAAACTATGGTCCCAACTCTCTTGATGTCATTGGCCAGCTCCTCCTGTGTAGTTCTGGACTGATTCCTCACCTTCTTATCGGTGATCCTCCACCAGCTGAGATCCTGCATGGAGCCCCCATCTGTGAGGGACTGAGTCGCCTTTAGCTTCTTCCATTTTCTAACAGTTGCTATTTTCGTTTCTTATTTTTTTGTGACAAATGAATTTTTGTGAACTAAAATAAAACGAAAACTAAAAGATACACATCAATGAAGACTAAATTATGATGAATACTGATAGACATTTTTGTTGATGAATAAGAGATGACAACGAAAATGGACAGAAATGAAAATCTAATCGGAAAACAGTAAAGGTGGTACAATGGTTAAAAGAGCCAATCAGCAATCAGAACAGGTGGGATTAGATAAGAAAAGAACCAATCAGAGTTCGGAGCCGGCCGCTGTTTGAACAAGCTACCGCTAACCCAGGGGTGGGCAATCCTGGTCCTGGAGGGCTGTTTTCCAGCAGGTTTTAGTTGTTTCTCTGCTTAAACTTGGGCTGCATGGTGGCACAGTTGTTAGCGCTGTTGTCTCGCAGCACAAAGATTGCAAGTTCGAAACTCTGCTGCGGCCTTTCTGTGTGGAGTTGCGTGTTCTCCCCATGCATGCGTGGGTTTCCTCCGGGTACTCCGGTTTCCCCCACAGATCACAACATGCCCTATAGGTTATAAAATTGTAAGTCACTTTGGATAAAAGCGTCTGCCAAATAAATAAACACATGAATCTGCTGGTGATTAACAGGTTGCTGCTGACCAAGTGATTCATCCAGGAATCAGGTGTGTTTGAACAGGTAAACACATAAAACCTGCTGGATAGCGGCCCTTGAGGACCAGGATTGCCCACCCCTGTGCAAACCAGACTATAGTCTATGCCACTAAAAGTTTCTGTCTAAAAGGATAAAATGTCCACAGGAAAGGCATTAAATCTAAAAACAGTTTACTTGGAGAGTACACGTCTGGGGTTTCCCCTGGTTTTTAAAGTGATATGGTGTTAATGGCCTTGTTTGAGTTGAGCAGCACCTCGCCTGGAAAACAGATGAGAGCAGACAGACGCAGCAGGGGAGTGGCTGAAAGACGGCGTTTACGTCGGACAGATTTTTCTACATGTGTAGCTTGCGGATGACAATGGATGAAGAAGATATCGCGTTAGCATTAATACTTGTTTAATTTTTTATTTTAATTCTGGTGCCTGTTAGCAACCGAAACACATCCTCACATGCTTGTGAATATCATATATTGTAAATGGAGATATGACTGTAATAATAAGAAGGCCTAAAAGTTGTAGGTTTAGTGTGTTCATAGGAAACGTGACAAAAGAACACAAAAAACCCCACAAAGTTATAGTAGATAAAAATAAGTTTTTCTGTTTAAGTTGACTGAAATAAGACTAAAATTAAAATAAACTGGATGATTAAATAGTGTCAGAAGACTACTAAAGCAAAATGATAATTTCATGTCAAAATTGTTGCTCCAACAGTTGGTCAATTTTCCTTAAGCTGCTTGGTGAATCCCAGTTTTGTCGCTGGTGTTTTTTTTTTTTTTTACAGCTCTTTGGTCTTGTCCATGGTTGGAGTCTGACTGCGGGGTGGACAGGTGTCTTTAACAAGCTCAGACAGGTGCTAATAATTTAGATTAATAGGTGGAGGAGAGGTGGACATATTAGGTAACAGGTCTTTCAGAGCCAGAATTCTTGCTGATTACCAGCTGTTCAAATACTTACTTGCAGCATTGGATTGTACCTACAATGTGAATTTCAGACTGCTCCTTGATTTCTAAGTGGGAAAACTTGCTAAATAGCAGAATGTTCAACTACTTTTGTTCCTCGCTGTACGTTTGAAGTGAATAATGAGTCAGTCGTGGTGTTTTGCTTCCTTCAGTGAAGATGCTGCTTTTCGTTACCAACAATAGTCAGCTTATTATGTAGGCCTGTCCTCTCTGACCTATACTTTTGGATCACCTAAGATGAGCAGGACAGTGTCTCTGTGGAAAACAATGACTGGAATTCTCTCCTGGACTTCTGCAATACAGCCTTTTTAATCCTGAGGTCTCATTTATCAAACATTGCGTAGAATCCTTACTAAAACCGTACTTAAGCTCACCAAAAGAAATGTACTTATGCCAAGTAGGTTTGTGATCTATCAAACATGGAGTACGCACAGCTGCACGCAATCTCCCCTGCATAAATCAGAGACTAACGAGAAAGGTTCTCAGCTGCAATTTAGTCAAATCCCACCCTCCACTAACTGCCATAAATGGTCAATGCAAAGTGCCTTGTGGATCTCATACATATACATAAGCTGGCTGTTGCAGCGCTCTGCCAATGATGATGGCGACCGTAGATCAAGGAAGCGCAATTTCACAGAAGCAGAAATTGAGGTACTTGTGGGTGAAGCCTTTTATTAATACAGATCAAATGTGTCCATCATTAAAATTTAAAACAAAACCAAATCTCATTGTTCCCTCCAGTGACTCTGGACGAAGGGTCCAACTAGGCATCCCGGGCGACGACCGAAGATGCTTGTTCTGTGCGCGCACAAAGCAGTACAAGTGACAATGCTGCTGGAATTCATAATTGTATCCTTCTCAGCAGCAGCACTGCAGGTGCTCTCCATGTCCAAAATGTGCGTAAGCCAGGCCCTTAGTCAACTTAAAGTTGCGCACATTTTTCCACTAAGTTTTCTTTCATAAATCCCTAAATTTGCGTGGAAAGTTGCTTACGCAGTTTTCCGACCCAGTTTTGTGCGTAAGCAAGCTGGATAAATGAGGCCCCTGGTGTGCAAAGGTATCGGTAAAAGTGCAGTTTCGAGGCCTTAAAGCAACAAAACAATATCAACCCCCTAACAACTCTCCAAGCTGATAACATTTTTATTAAAGGTTAAAAGGGAAAAACTGTGCCTCCCCACTGGGTTCTCTGTGTGCACAGACACTCAGTAATTAGGTTACAGGGAGAAACCACATTACATACGTAATTAGTCAGTTTGGAGACAGCAGATTTACTTCTGAATCTGAATTATATCTGACACTGTGTCAATGGAAGACGTTTCCACAAACTGCCCAGTTTCATTAGTTTGTTCACAATGTTTTAAGGGAGCTGCTTTCAGAAAAAGCTGTAAAATCATCTTTCTGTTCCCCTTTTTCTTAGTAAAAAATGCAGTTTGTAGTATATGTGAATTATTTAAGCAATCGTTACCAAGAAAATGGAAACTATTTCTATTACGAGTGATGATTTACTAACGATAACCATGTAGTTCTATTGACAGCCCATACGTCTGTGGGATGCATCCTGAATAACCTCAGTTCAAGAAATTAGTCTTTACATCCAGTATGACTGATAAGCTAATGGCTAGTCTGAGCTCAATCAGGTGTTTTGCTGCTGTGTTAACACCTGTATGTACAGTAGAGCTGTTGCATAAACCTTTCCACCGCTGTCACTTTTACACCACATGCTTGTTATAATGGAATAATCTGACTATTTACTAGAAGAAAATATTGCAGCAACAGCAGAATGTAGCCTTCTGGAAGCCTGGAGAGCCAACCTATATAAGTGAATATGTAGTCTGGCCACAACCCATAGACAGAGCTCAGTTATGGAGTAGAATTTACAGTTGTCTTTCAAACTGTCTCTGCATGCTATTGGACAATTAACAATGTGACGTACTCACCGATACAGTTGTCAGTCAATGAGGAAGTCTGCCATACACTGTTGAAGAAGACTCAAATACAATTTTTTCTAAATTATAGACTCTGCTCTTGACTCATAGAAAGTCCAAGTCTACATAGTCCAAGGTTGATGCTAAAAGCCATTTCAAATGAGTCAACGCCATCTTAGTTGTTCCTCTCCATTACATTATCCCGCCCCCTAAACCAATAGAGTGCTGTGATTGGCAAGACACAAGACTGATTGGGCCAATGGTAGACCTGCTGAGACTCCAACAAAGCGTGGCTAGACCAACCGGCTACTGTCTGTCTAGATTGCTAGGATAGCTTTCTGATGCATTCAGGGTTCATGTGCTGCATGTGCTACCCATATGTGGTGTAAAACAGTGTTTCCCAACCCTGGTCCTCAGTGCACACTGACCTGCATATTGTCCAGGTCTCTGCTTCAGCACGCCTGATTTACATTGCCTCCTAAGGAGGACTTTAAGTGCTGCAGATGCTTGTTAATCCCTCACTCATTTGAGTCAAGTGTGTGACAACAGGGACACCCTGGTGTTTAAAAGGGTAACATGGAAAACATGCAGGATAGTGTGCCATGAGGACCAGGGTGGGAAACACTGGCGTAAAACGTAAGGGAGCAATACAGTTTGTAATACAATGTTGCATGAATAGCTGTGGCATTAAAGGAATTTGAATTGTTTTAAAGACACCAGCAACAGATGTTGGTCTTTGCTGTTATTTCAGTCATTAAAGATATGAAAGCCTTTTCTCAGAACAGAGGCGGTTCAGGTTACTATTATGGCAGTTTCACATCTGGGCCAGTACGGACCGAGCTGGGTGGTGTCAGTCAGGGTCCTGCACTGGTAGGCTTTGTTCACACACACTTCTCAGGAACGGGGAAATCTTCAAGCATGTGGGCGGGGCAAAAGAGGTGTGGAAAAGTCTGTGATGTCTCCTTTAAATGATAGCTATGCAGCTCAAGGTACAGCAGTGTGTGTGCTCCTCACAGCAGTGAGGAGAGACAAAACTGATGTGAAAGCACCATTAGTAATGAGTTAGATTCTAATTAAATTTACACAGAAACTCGATTTTTCAAGTTTTCAGATCAGCTCTAGTACCCTTATGCTGACCCCTTTAATCTTTCAGAGCAGCTCCACTTTTATGACCGTTTAAAAGACGTGTGACTCTGTGTTGGCTTTACTCTCATAATATATTTGCTTGATTAAAAGAGAAAAGTGTGTGCACGAATGAATAAGATGAAGTCAGATTTAATAAAGATGCAGAGAAGGCTCTCGCTGTCCTCTCTTTGGATGAGGAGTTAGCAGAAAACCACTGGCAGCTGCTTGGTATTTATTCAAAAACAAATTAAAAGAAGTAGAAATGATGAAACAAAAGCTGTGTGCCTTTAGTGAGTGTTTTTAATAAAAACAGGAAAAATCCTGAGATTCATTCTGCTTTAGGTCAGAATAGTAGAACATCCCCCGAGAGCTCCTTCATCCACAAGCGTTTGTCTTGTTGGGCAATTCATGTTCTGACTGACTGACAGACAGACAGACAGACAGAGTTAATTTATTCACATTTTATCTCCACTGACTCCTCAGCTGATGGCCCATACTGTGAGTGTGACCTATTTTCCAGCCACTTGCCTGCTCTTAAAGGTTTTGTCAGGTGGGAAAGTAGCAACATAATAGCTGCTGCTGAGATTAGAGTTTCTCTTCAACCATTGGGTGTCTCTGTTTCTCTTCCCTTCTGGATCTTTCTCCGTATAATTCCTTCTACCCTACTTATGCTCCATTTGCTCACCTCCCACCACTTTGTCAAGTCTTATCAATATTCCTCTGTTGGCTCCGAACCACTCAGTCTCAATTTCAGATTTCATCTTCTGTGAGCGTAAGCAGCATGTCTTTGTGTGAATGTTTTTTCTAAATACATGGGTCTACATTTGCTGAAGAAACTGAGGTTTGCAAATCACTGCACGGTGTTTGATCCTTTAAGCGTGCTTTTAATTAATAAATCACCTAGTAATTAAAAATGACTTAAGTTATTTTACTAAATTACTCCAATTATAAAACTGTCAATGTGAGGAAGATGAAAACTGATCTGCTTCACCTCCTCGTCTTGTTTTGTGATATGAATTTAACTGGTGAAAAAATCAGGTCAGGAAGAAATTTCCTCTCATTTCTTTTTGACAGTAAAAGTGTCAGCTGGTACAACTCAATCATGACCTAAGCAGACAGATGTGAGAACCAGGCATGGATCATTATCAAATATCTGACAGTAATTCAAAAAAGTTCTTTTTTTTTAACAGCAACAAATTGAAATATTAGAAATAAATGCCGGTGAAAACAAACTTAAATCACTAAATATTATTTTTGCTGCCACCTATTAACATTTGAAAGCTACAATGGCTAATCTGCAAAACAAGCTAGCTTTCATTTTTCCCTCTCACTGTTCTAACATAGTATAGCTATAAATAGATCGTGGAGATGAAAAAAATGAAGCGGCTCTCTTGCATTTATCTAAAAACCCACGCCAAAAACACAGCTCGGTCCGATTCCGAACCATCTGGTTATCTGCATCACTGAACCACCGCATTTCCACATTTACCTGGGCCCTCGACTCATTACGCTTTCGCACATTTTGCAACAGAACATCACTGGTGTGAGAGGTTCTCCTCTTAATAACATATGAAGGAGAAACAGCCGGCTGCTACCACTTCAACTTTAGAACAAACTACAAGAGTCCCAAAAAGAAAAATACCATTTGAAGTCACAGACAACAAAAGTAGTTTGGACCTGGAAAACTGCAAAGTGTGTTTAGCGCTATCTTGTTTCCTCAGGGGGGCGTGGCCCTGGCATGATGACCATTGGAAGCGGTGAGAGCTCCATGAACGTGTTTGTGTTTTAAAGCTAGCTTGTTTTGTAGATTCGGTAAAGCAGCATGAAGTGTCAATCAATCAATCAATCAAAGCTTTATTTATATAGCGCCTTCCGCAACCCTGTCAGGAAGCCCAAAGCGCTGAACATGGTACAGTTGTAAGTAATTATATAGAATAAATCAACAATTAAAGAAATTCAAATTACAAAATACAAATTACCAAATACAAAATGGAAATTACAAGATAGAAGAAACATTCCGGTAAAATACAGATGTGTGAAACACATTTGGATTGAGTGGATGGATTGAGTGTACCAATGAAAACTGTGGAATGGATTCAACATAATAGAGGGCCATAATCAAACATGTTCTGGAAACGCCAAGCGGAGGAGGAGTGTTTTTAGGTGATTCTTAAAGACTGGCAGAGAAGGGGACAGCCTAACTGAGGGTGGCAACTGGTTCCAGAGTGACGGTGCTAGGACTGAGAAAGCCCGGTCCCCACGGGTACGACACCTAGACCGAGGGACAGCGAGCAGGCCTTGGTCAGAGGAGCGCAGAGCGCGTGATGGGGAGTGTCTGTTCAGGAGAGTGGCCAGATAGGGGGGACCACCACCCTGGAAGAAATGATAAACAAAGACGAGTATTTTAAATTGTGAGCGATAGCAAATCGGAAGCCAGTGCAGAGAGGCCAGAACCGGACTGATGTGGTCCCGTTTCCTGGTCCCAGTCAGGAACCTGGCAGCGCTGTTCTGCACAACCTGTAGGCGACGCAGTGTTGACTGACACAACCCTGCATAGAGAGAGTTGCAGTAATCAAGCCGAGAAATAACAAAAGCATGCAGTACCCGCTCCAGGTGGGCTCTCGACAGCATAGGCTTGATTTTAGCAAGGCGTCTCAGGTGAAAGAAACTGGACCGGATCACAGAATTGATGTGAGCATCAAATTTAAGTCCAGCATCAAGTTTCACCCCCAAACTGGTAACAACTGGTTTTGAGTATGGAGAAAGAGGGCCAAGATCAGCATAACGATCCACATTCCTGCTGTTGGGGTGAAAAACAATGAGCTCTGTCTTTCCCTCATTCAGATGTAGATAGTTGGACATTAGCCAAGACTTCACCTCATTAACACAGGAGACAAAGGACTGAATAGAGTGACCTTTCTCCTGACACAATGGAGAGTAAATCTGGCAATCGTCAGCATACAGATGGAATGATAGGCCATGTTTACGAAAGATTGACCCCAGAGGTAGCAGATAAATGGCAAACAAAAGTGGACCAAGGATCGACCCCTGCGGGACCCCCCACCGGAGCCCCTCCCAAGAAGAAAAAACATCACCCAGTTTAACACAGAATGA
>SSNQ01033842.1:24556-69192 GCA_006942095.1 Nothobranchius kuhntae | reverse complement strand
GTGTGTGTGTGTGTGTGTGTGTGTGTGTGTGTGTGTGTGTGTGTGTGTGTGTGTGTGTGTCAGTTCAAATAAAAAAATATTGCTTCTCTCTATTATTAGGGGAAACATAATCTCTCCATCGTGTCCTGGGTCTAACTTTAGGTCTCCTCCCAGTTGCACGTGCCCGGAAAACCTCACCAGTGAAGTGTGCAGGAGGCATCCTAACCAGATGCCCGAGCCACTTCAACTGGCTTGAATCTGGGTCGGAACAGCCGGTAAATCAAGAGCTTCAAGCTCTCTCTTTTTACTCAAACAGACCAGTACAGCACTTGCATCACTGTAGCACCAATCTGCCTATCAATCCCCCGTTCCTTCTTACCATCACACATGAATATGACCCAGAGATACTGAAACTCCTCTACTTATGGCAGGACATCGTCTCTGATGTTATGGCCCTGGGTCATTTGTTTTGTTTGTATTTTAATTATTTCCTCTGTTTCTCCCTTCCTGTGTGTGAGAGGCTCCTCCCACACCTGTTTCAGCTCTATTTGGACTCTACCAGCTGTCCCAAATCACAATCAGCCCTGCCACTGCATAAAAGCCAGCCAGCTCTCAACTTCAAGGGGCAGCAGACCAGAGAGGCTCTGGCTGGCCTGTTGTCTTGACAGTTTTATTTAGTTTTGTAACATCTTTGTGAATATGGATGCTTTGTAAGTCTCTGTTTTAGCCACTTCCCATTTCTATGTGAAGGAAACACTTGCTTTTTTTCAGTAACTAAAGATATCACTCGTGTTACGTCCCCGACAGGAGGTGTTAAAATGTGAAGGAGAGGGCAACATAAGAAATGCGACAGTAGAGTTAAAATTGGTTTAATTGTTATAAAATGTTCTAAAAACAAGTGCAAACAGATGGAGAACATTATTAAAATAATGCCAATCAAACAAAAAAAAATAGACTAAAAGGTTAACATTTAAAGGGTGAATTATCAACATTAAAACCCCTGGTTGAAACTTTTATTACCAAACAGGAGTTTTTAAAAATCTCCAAGTTAATAATAAAAACTGACGTACTACGAAAACACTGAGTGTTTTAAAATTCCAAAGTCAGTAAACTGCGATGTTAACCTTTAAAAGAATACATAAACCAAAAAGATCACAGATCTTATAAAATACACAAAAGGGGTTTAAAACAAAGCATAAGGCCTGGGGGACAGCAGAACCCCTAGATTGCTGAAGGCAGAGCCTTTTTATCCCAGGTGTGGGTCATCAGCAGGATCCAGCTCAGCTGTGCTCCTCAGCAGCCTGTAAGAGAGGGGGAGGGGCGGTGTCAGGCTGATCACCAGGGCTGGGTGATCCTGGCTCCTGCATCCCAATGGCCAGGCTGGTAGCCGTCACAACTCGTTTATAGAAAGTTTTGTGATGTTCTTTTTGAATAGTTTGTATTAATTAGAGATTTTGTTGTTTCTACTTTTGAGTTGCTGCCAAGTTTTCCCATTATTAACACGTATTTTGTATTTATTTACCCTTTTATGTATATACATTTTGTTATGTTAATTTTAACACCTGAGCACACATCCTCCTTTGGGCTATTCCCATCTGTACCGGGTCGGCCCGGGCCGGGTAGCGTAGGTTGTTTACATATCTGGATGGCCTGGTATTTTTCCGGGCCAACCAAGGCTCATTCTCAGCCCTCTTCTCGAGGGGGTCTGCCTCAGGCCGACCAGGGCCAACACACCCACTGCTGACAGCAAATTCACACCTTCCATTAGAGCAAGCCTCTGATTGGTGGGTAGAATCAGCCCACATGGGCTTAAGGCAAGTGTAGTGGAATATAGTTGGTATATTCTTACACTTTATTAAGGTCCAGAGATTAATCTTACCTTAGAATCAGAAGAGGTTGTTTTTACCACAGGGAATTTTATTCAAACACTTTGTATTGACTTAGAGACAAGAAAGGAGAAATATGGGACATTCAAGAATATTTATTTTATAATTATTCGAAACAATCACCAGGACTAACTCTCTATGATGGATGCATATGGATTTAGATGCTGAAGTGTTGGTGTGTGTGTGTCAGTTCAGAATCTCCATCTGATGCAGGCGAGTCTGGGTGTAAGATGTTGTTTTGACTAACTAACCACGAGGGACTTCAGGAGGAAGAGACATGAAACGCCATCTATGCCGAACTACGTACCTTCGGAGACTCCCGTGTATGATCCGGAATGCCAGGTACTCGGACCCTCCTTTGGTGCTGGAACTGATAGCACAGCGTCTGCAGCACGACAAACCAGTCTACGGATCGACTCCCGGTAGCAACGGCAGGTGTCAGCGAGTTCAGCTTTTATTCTGAAGGAACCGTCGTCTTGTTGATAAAACGACAGAATTTTCCAGCTTGACAGTTCTTAGCTTAAAGTAGAAAATACAGCTGGCCAGTCTGTACTTCACTTAGCGATGATGGATTTGAGAGCTGGTCGAGTACTTGGTTGGAACTGCGTTGAACCAAGTTGAACTACGTTGAAGAGCTTTGTTGGAACTGCCCTAAAATGGCGTTGTTCTCTTTTATTAAACTTAGTTATTTATAATTCTTAGCGAATCAGAGTGGACAGATTAACTAAACACCACAGAACTCTGCCCCGCAACAGAAAGGAAGTTCTGATTGGATGAGTGAACAATGTGTCATGTGTTTACCTTATGTGGATCAGGATGTCTAGCTCAGTCGAGAAAAGTCATGTTATTCATTAAACACATAAATCATAACATTGTGATTTCACAGATCGGTCACCTGATTATTATTGATCAACAGTTGTTTTGATTAGCTTTATTAAAAATAAAGTTCTTTGATTAACTAATGAAAAGCGTTCTTCGTCCTTCTTCTGTCTTCTTTGCTGTAATGTAAACATCAGAAGCAAGCGCACGACCTTGGCAATTTATGCACACTGTCACTGTGTCAAAGGGCAGCTGTTAAGGGCAGAAATGGCATATTCATAACTCTACACAAGGATGTGTGGAATCAACCGGGCCAGGCTGGGGCCGACTGGGGCTACCCGGCCCGGGCCGACCCGGTACAGATGGGAATGGCCCACTTGTGACCCCAGGTCCTCTTTACAGCCTGGGTTGTAACACCTGATCTGGAGAAGGCATTCTATCCATTTCTGACTCATGACCATGACCTCAGATTTAGAGGAACTGGTTATCATCCCAGCTGCTTCACACTCAGCTGCAAACCGCTTCAGCAAGAGCTTAAAATCATGTATAATAATAATCCATGTAGCCTACTCTCCAGAACTTATGACTAGACTTTTCCAGTGAGGCTAAGGAATGTGAATCTGTAGTTGGAACATACTTTGTGGTCTGCCATTTAGAATAAGGAGACCACCATCCTGGTCTTACAATCCAGTGGAACTACCCCTGATGTCCATGCAGTATTGCATGGTCATGTCAGCCACCACAGCTCCACAAAATCCAGAACCTTAAGGAAGTGTGGGCAGATTTCATTCACTGCTGGGGCCTTGCCACTGAGAGCCTTTTTGACCACCGCAGTGAAATCAGCACCAGAGATTGGAGAACTCGACCCAAAGTCTTCCGGCTCCATGTCCCCACTGGATGACATGCTGGTGGAAAGGAAGTCTTAGATGTACTACGCCCATCAACCAACAACATCAAGAGTTGAGGTCAGCAGCACACGATTCTCACTATAAACAATTGTCTTTCTGAGATGCCAGATGGTGGAACAGAATTTCCTAAAATTGTATGGAGATCCTCTCCATGGCTTCACCTGTGTTTCACCTTTCACCTGTGTTTTTGCCTCATCGAACACACTTGCTGCATTCTGCTTGGACTGCCAGTACGTATCAGCTGACTAAGGACATGGCTTACACACATTTTGGACATGGAGAGCACCTGTTGTCAAACTCTTTCATTATTTATTTTCACAATATTTATCAGTGGGTTAGAAAACATCACAATGTGATTATTTCCAACATTGGACATATTATAAAAAAGAACAGAACAATACACACTTAAACATGTAACCCTAACTCATGACAGGGATAAAGATGGTGAAAGAAGGTTTTCACTTGACAGTGAAAATACATATTATTGAATGATTACATTAAATGAACATTATTTTTAAACAAGTGGCCCTGATTATAGTTTTTGTTTTGCAACAGTAGAAATAAAAGTTGACTAAATAAACTAAAGATGAGTAAAGACAGCTAGATAGTCGTACAGCAGCGTGATCCTTTCCAAGCACACACAGTTGACAATTTCTTCTGCTGTCTTGCCATCAAGTTTCAGTCTCTATGGAAATATTTTCATGTCACCAAGTGTGAAACCTGTGATGCCAATCAGATAAGACTGTACCTAAGTATGGTGTCCTACTTTTTTTTTTTCTTTTTATCTCAACAGCAGTCTGGAGGACTTGTAGAAGGTAAACAATCAACCACAGCACCAGGATATTTTGTAAAGGGTAAAGCTATGATTTAGATCATTGGTGTACAACCCTGGTCCTCAAAGGCCACGGTCCTGCACATTTTCAATTCAAAAATACTGTATTAATCCCGGAGGGAAATTAGAGTTTCAGTACACACAATTCTGAAATCAGACATACAGTACATACTTACTTACATGACAAGAATTGGTGACTGTGGTCACTTGCAACCCGAGTCGCGCTACCTTAATAGATCAAGAGGGTTTATATGAGGATAGAGTCAGGGGGAGGGGAAAAAAAGGCACTTCAGAGTTACCCTCCACAGAGAGGGCAGCTTTGCTATGCAAAAAAAAAAAAAAAAAACCTCAGACAGATATGCACACACTTCAGACATTGCACAACATCAGTGTCCACTAGGTGGAGAGGTGGGGTTGGGACTCTCCTCACGTCAGTGCGTGCAGCTGCATGGAGCTGCGTTCATCACCTCCGTTTGGACAGGGGAGGGAGATAATGGGTTAGAGAGCACAGTGACTGCTAGATACGGTTCCACGGCCTTCACCGGTCACAGTCCCGCCCAGGCTGGGATAGGGAGAAAGAGTTTCCATAGCGACGGCAGCATTACGCATTTCTTCTGAGGGGGGAGTTATCACTTCAGCCTCACAGGCTCCAAGGGCACCAGATTCAGATAAAAATTGTTTTGGAGACAGACAGAGACAATTTCCTCTCTGCCTTAGTGTTCTGTTGGTCTTCAACCACTCTAGATCCAATAATGGCATAATTAATCCATCCCAATTCGTGTTGATCCGTCCACTCGCTCCTTGATGGTATCCACCTTCTGTGCCAGAGCCTGAATCTCAGCCAAAGTTCTAAGCTTACGACTCATCTCGACAATTATACGAGTTTGTGCGTTCACAGTACGATGCATTCCATCCCTGAGCTCCGGGATTGAGCCAATATTCCTCGAAAGCTCGTTAATTTTCCGGTAAGCCAGGTAACCGCTCATGCCAAACAGCAGGAATACCGACACCAAAACGATGAATATCCAAACATCTTCAGAATCCTTTACAGACAGTTGAGAGAGGCATATCAGGTTCCTCTTTTTCCAGGAGTCCATGATATACCCAGCTGGCTCTGTCCCAGAGGGGCATCCGGAGGAGCCCCTTCTCCAGTTCTCATCGTTGAAAAAATTTTGTCAGTCTCGTTGAGAGACCAACTGACCAGGTACATTTTTAATAATTTTTAGTTTCAGGAAAAAAGGCAGAAAGCACCGTGCGCACAAGACAGGACAAAGCACCTTGGGATGAGGGGGGAGGGAGAGGAGAAAAAAGCATCTGTACTCTCCAAGAGCCGGAAGAAGAAGAGAGAAAGTCCTCCTTGATCTCACCTGATTTTAATGACCTGGGGATTAACATGTTCCTCTAGAGCTTGATGACATGGTAAACTGATAGTTCCACCATTATGAAAGCCTCTATGAAAACAGATAATTTTGCTGGTCTGGAGCTTACAGGTGTGTGTAATCACAAATATTAGAAAGAAGATAGACAATGACCTTAGGGGGGTAGCTATTTAATGTTAGAAGGGTTATAAAGCTAGTGCAATAGAGTCCGTTATTCTACACTAATAGATTTTTCACAAGAGGAAAAAAAAAATCAAAACAGTTCACAAATGTGGAGTGTCTGAGCAGCTTCAACCCAAAGCCAGGCCTTACCAAATACAGAGGTTGCAGAATGACCTCTGACTCTCAGTCAGCAAGTTTAGCTCTCAGTTGACCATTATCACTAATAATGCTAGTGCTTTTAGTTTGCAGAACAAATATTCTAATTGGATTTGTCATTGTAACAACTTTCTTCAAGACAAAAAAGTATTGTGGCAAAAGATTTCTTTAGATAATGACCCAACGATTGAATACGAAAGTGATTTTGATCTCAATACTTCAACAGGGGAAAAAATGACAGGAAACGCACAATGATTGAGCACCATGGCATAACCAATCACACATTCATGATCATCACACCTCCTTCTGTCACTAAAATATAAACAAGCATTCCAACAGACTGCATCAAGATGTTTCCTTGTGGGGTTATGCTGCTTCTCCTTCATCAAGGATGTAAGTTGAATATTTTATATATAATTATAAAATGTCATAAAACTATGTGCATTTATTTGAATTGGGTTTTATCATGCACGTTTTCCCAATTTGTGCACAATGTAACTTTTAGTCATTTACTGAATAAAATATTTACCAATTTGTCATATTTACTTTTATTTACTGTCCTTTTTTGTTGCAGACACATTGGTTCCAGTGATCACAGTTCTACCTGGTGAACCTGCAGCTCTAACCTGTGTCACAAGCTCGACAGTAATGAGATTCACTGGTACAAACAGAGGGCAGGAGATTCTCTGAAAATAGTGGTGACTCAGCGGAGGCATGCAAATTCTACATATGGATCTGACTATTCTGCCTCAAGAATGCAGTCAAACAAAGAAGAAAGAATTAGCACCCTGAACATTTTACAAACAGTTCACGAACATGAAGGAATGTATCACTGTGCTATCATCAACTGGGCGGAAAATGTTTGGCAGGCGACCTACTTGTCAGTAAAAGGTAATAAAACTAAATTAATTGCCCATTTAATGAATTATGGCATTGCCATTTAAATTAGGCATACAAATTATATAACAATATAAATGTTGTGTAAATGTGAATTATCTAATTCAAAGTAGCCACAACATTAAACAATATGACATGTTTTTGGGTCTGTTTTCAATTACCAAAACATGTTGGGAGTTTAAATTGTATTTTTAACGGTTTTATATTGATTTCTGTAGGACACAACAACAGGATAATGAACTACACTGTTACTCCGAAACTGAGTGTATCAGGTCCATCAAGAGACGCTGTTAATTTGGAATGTTCAGTCCTTTCTGACACTGAAAACAGGATGTGTTCTGGAAATCTCAGTGTGTTCTCGTTCAGAGCCACATCAGATAAGTCACATCCAGATATCATCTACACCAACGGAAACAGCTACGAAGACTGTCACAAGAATTATGTTACCAGATGTTATTATCGCTTCTCTAAAGATGTCAGGTACTTTGATGAAGGGACATATTACTGCACCGTGGCTACATGTGGACAGGTCATATTTGGAAAAGGAAGCAAACTGGATAAAACAGGTGATTGTATTTTCAGATTTAATAATAAGTTTATTGGATTTCTGGTCAGATTTCAGAAAGAATGTTGACAATTCTTCAAAAAAAAGTCATTAATTTTATTACACCTATATTTATTTTCTTCTCTTTTACTAATGTTTTAGGATTCAGCCTGGAGTCCTTCAATACCCAAACACTTCCTTTTCTTCTGTATGCTGTCTTTGTCGTAAATATTACAATAACAGCTGTCCTAGTATGTTCTGTCAACAAAAACAAGTGTATTCACTGTAAAGGTAATAAGTTACTCAAAGGTCTTATTGTATAAATGCAGCCGTGTTAATCAAAGTTGTCTACTGACTATTTTAATCCAGATGGCTTGGAGCTGCAGAAACCCAGTAGGAGTCATAAAAGTCTGCAGGTAAAGTAGTGCACGTAAAAGTAACTCAATCAATGATTGTAATTGTTTGATGCCTGATAACGTTTTTACTTTGTTTTCCAAGAGAGGAGCGGAGGGACGGATCTACTCTGTTGCCGTCTTCACTACAATCAGATCTGAGAACAAAAATGAAGACAAACTAAAGATCTATGCTGTTGCTGAGGCTGTGGGATTCAATTAAGTGACAGATGTAATTTGTGGTGGTGAATAATATGAATCTAGTTCAGAAATATTTGTTGTTGTATGTAAATAAATGTGTACATTTCTAAGACCCATTAAACACTGCAGGACAACTTTGTGAGTATTGGAAAAAGAAAGCCAACAGTGTCTTGTAGTGACTTACCTTGCTCTTTGCACCAGGATGGATTGATTTGAGAATTTGAAGCAAGACTGACATCTTTAGTGTCACACTGTAACCTCATCAAGCTTGGTGTTTTTTGTCACATGTTTTTATCAGGAAACTGCAACCTATCATCCAAATCAGTCAACAGTAACAGATTATGAGTTCAAACTTCCCCTTCCCCCATGACCATCAGCCAGTGTGTCTCATTCTAGTCAGTGAGTAGTCTATAAGGTTAGCACTTAAGTCCAAAGACCACACTCAAAGCCAGTACACAAAAGACACGTTGTTGGGTGGTTTCCCTATTTGAGCTCTGATTTTCTTCATTGCAGTCAATCCTGCAAGCCAGATTCTACAGGTTTTCTCCACATGTGATAGGTGTAAGTCATCAATTAATAAGTAAACAACAGGATCCAAGAGGAATGGGGCACCACATAAATTAATAACAAAATGTTTTAATCCAGAGATATTTTGAGGCATTGCTGACTTATTTACTTTACAAGAAAGTAATGGTAAGACTGAACCACATGTATGATAGGTATGAGGGGTGGGGAGTCAGAGGTGAAACTTGTTGCCAGTAAAGAATGTGTGGTAAACGCACAGAGTAATGTATTGGGCACACAGAAAATATTAGTGGTAGTAGTACTAGTAGCAGTAGAAAAAGTATGAGTAGTTTTTCATTTCCTGTTTATTACCGCTGTGGGTGGGATGGTAGGTAAAATTTAGAGAATATGATGGGAGAGGGGGGAGGAGATTTTATTTTCAAAATTTTCATTTTTCATTCTTTGTTTCAATTATATGAATGTTTTGCATTTTAATATAAAATTAATGTTTTGTTGGACTTCTTGCTTTCAATAAACCCTTTTAAGGTCATTGCTCTGACTCAAAATATTATTTGCAGGGAACCTTTTGTGCAAATCTGACAGCATCTTTTTGTGCATCCACGTGGGTCTCTAGTGCCTCTAAAAACACTCCAAATGTAAAAATACATAAATAAAAAAAAAACAGTTACTCTGCTTTCTGCCAGCATTTTGTTTAGGAGTTATATGCCTAAAACGAAAACTGATGTCAAAAACTAGGGGAAATAAGCAAATAACTCACTTTTCCAGGCCTCACCAAATCTGTTGAGGTTCCAACATTTTTGTTTACAGAACACAGAGCAGGGGTCTATTCCACAAAACTAGGATAAAGCATTAAGGCGGAATATCTAGCTTATCCTTGCTCAACGTAACTGATTTCCTGTCATGAACAGAACCCAGATGACCCGTAATGACGCCAAACACAGTAAAATTCCTTAAAAGTCTTTATTTGGATGAGGAGTTACCCGAGGAGGGCGAGGCAGGAGACAGAGTCGGAGAGCAGACGTGAGTCAAAACCAGATCGGCACAAGCAGGTACAGTGAGCAGGCTGGCGATGTGGTAGAAGACAGGCGAGGGTCGTGATGGCAGGCTGAGTTCAAGGCAAGGGTCAGGAGAAAAACGAGGTCCGGAGGCAGAGATCAGGCAGGGTGGATGGCTGGAGAATTTACTGGCAAAGGCTTTCAATAATCTGGCAGAGACTGGATAGCTGGATGGTTCTTTTATAGCAGGGGAAGCAGGTGTGTGAGATGAGCTGAGGAGTCAGGAGCAGGTGAAGTGGATGAAGCTGATGACAGGAACAGGTGAGAAGAATGGAGTTGATTGTGGTTGCCAGGGGAAACAGGGCTTGTCAGGAGCTTAGTGAAGGTTAAATGAGGAGGCAGAGGAGTGTGAAGGATGGGAGTCATGACATTTCCCGTATTATTTTAATAATCAGGGGCCTCATTTATCAAGCTTGCTTACACACAAAACGAGGTCGGAAAACTGCGTAAGCAACTTTCCATACATGCTTTGGGATTCATCAAAGAAAATTTAGCGGAAAAATGTGTGCAACTTTAAGTTGACTAAGGACCTTGCTTACGCACATTTTGGAAATGGAGAGCACCTGCAGTGCTGCTGCTGAGAAGGATAAAATGATGAAATCCTGCAGCATTTCCTTAGCTCTGTCCTTGTCCTATTTTCATCCTCTTATTTTCTTCCCCTCCCCTGGACATCTGATCATTTAGGGTGCTCTGACATGTTGAGCTAGCTGAATCACCAGAAACAACCGTTCTTCCCATGTAGCAGGTAAAAGTAAATTAGGCAGAGGAGAGGGGCGCCAGGTTTGTCTCATGGGAAAGTGAGGTACTTCAGTAAATTTGGAAAGTTATTGATAGATTTGACATTTACAGCTGAATAACTTCTGATCAGAAGGTCACTTGGAAACATAACATACCTCTTTAGTATCGTGGAATGGCAGTGAACCAACTACAACCTAATTTTTTTTAAACAACCCATCCTCTGTGCGCGACGTGTTATGAAACTGCTGCTACAACACATTCTCACACCCAGAGAGTCAAAATATGACACGTGTGACCAAGCCTCAATATTTGACGATTCGGGTCGCCCAAGCGCGTCAGAAGAGGATGCATGGAGGACGCACTGTCCCAGAGCGTCGGTATCCGACGCCGGTGGTGAGACGGACATTAGACCGACTTGTGAACTACTTAACATTCCCCTCAACCCCATTCTAACCTTAACCAGCGGAGTTACTGACTTAAGGTTAGGATTGGGGTGACGGGAAGGTTAAATGCTGTAATAATGTCCATGTGACCGTGGGTGTCAACTACGGATGCCAGCGGTGCCACATGTCCCTGATCGTCCTCTCCTGATGTGCTGGGGCATCCCGAATCGTTATATATTGAGGCTTGGTCACACGCATCATATTTTGATGCTTTGGCTGTGAGAATGTGTTGGCTGCTAGCACCTAGGGACCATCTGCTAATGTAAGAACCACTCTGCAGGTGATGCAGCCAGATCATTGAAAATAATTAAAATATTGAGGTTTTTATTTTCATCTCTTTCCGAGAAATTTAGAGTATGTAAAGAGTGTAAATTTCATAATATTGCAGTACGGTTCATGTTTAAATAATTAATTTGTTTTCCTCTGTTCTGTGAATCAGCTGACTGTAAAAGGGCATTGTGTGTTGGAGGTTGAGAGAGGTATTACCTTTTATTTATTTATTTTTTTATTCTGCAAATTTGAGCCCTGTCGGTAAAACAGGCCCTGTCCTGATCTACTCCAAAACCAAAGAGGGCCACATTACCCATGTGAGAGCAGTACTCTCCTGTCTACAGGAAAACAATCTTTTTTGCAAACTGGAGAAGTGTGCCTTCCATCAGGAGACCACCTCCATCTTTGGGTTCATTATCTTCTCTAAAGGCATTGCTATGGATTCCCAAAAGGTTCAGGCAGTGTCTCAATGGCCGCTTCCCACTTCCCTCACCAGCTCCAAAGCTGCCTTTGCTTTGCAAACTCCTACTGCCGCTTTATCAGGAATATCAGTGCCACCAACTGGCCGGCCACGCCCCTTTTGCCTTCAGCCGGAAGCCATTCAGGCCATTCACGCCTTGATCCAAAAGTTCTCATCAGCTCCCATTATCCAGCACCCTGTTGCATCTCATCCATTTGTGGTGGAGGTGGACACCTCATAGGTGGGTGCAGATGCTGTCCTCTCTCCAGGAAGTTCACGCCCACACAACAGAGATACGGAGTAGGGAACCATGAGCTCCTAGCCATAAAATAGACCTTGGACGAATGGAGGCAGTGATTACTGGGGTCCACTGACCACTTTACAATTTGAACTGATCACCAAAACTTGATTCAAATCCAAACTGCCAAAACACTGAACCCTCGCCAGGCCAGGTGGGCACTATTCTTTGAACCATACAACTTCCTTCTAGCCTATCACCCCAGATCCAAAAATAAAAAGGCTGATGCACTCTCTCGATGCTTTTCATAATCCACTTGATCTCTGGCTCCCACACCCATCATCCCAGCTTATTGCATCCTGGCTGCCCTACAATGGTCCCTGGAGGAATCCATGAGAGTGGCCCTTCCAGGGGATCCTGCTCCCTCAGAGATGCTCCTGAACTAACTCTAAATCCAGGCCAGCTGCCACCAACAAGCCCTGGAATGAGGGCTCTCCTCCACTCGCAGGGAAATCGGGTCTCACCCGTACCCTTCAATTCCTGCGCCAAGCGCTCTGGAGGCCATGATGGTGAAGGACACCTGGGAATACATGGCAGCTTGTTCAGTCTCTGCCCATTCTAAATCACTTAATCAACCTCCCTCTGGAACCCTCCAACAACTTCTTGTTCCCAAATGCCCCTTACATTTAGTAACATTACATTTACAGTTAGTATGAGAATTGCATCAAGTCACTGACACCACTCAGTGACTTGATGCAATTTGCTGGGTTCCTTATGTAGGAAACTTTTTTCTGATTGGCTGTATTGGAATGTTTACTATGTGAAGTGCCTTGAGGCGACTCTTGTCATGATTTGGTGCTATATAAATAAACTTGAATTGAATTGAACATTGGCATAGATTTTGTGATGGCCTCCCTGACATAGAACAGCTTAACACCATCTTAACCATCACAGATTGCTTGTCTAAAGCTGGTCTCTCAACAACCAAACAACTGCAGAGTTGCTCCTCGAGCACGAGGTGCACCTCCATGACTTCCTAGCAGATGTGGTATCAGACTGAGGACTGCCATTAACTTCTCACTACTGGAAGGCTTTCTTTCGCTTGGTCGGGTCCTGTTCCAGTCTCTTTTCTGGCTATCATCCGCAGACAAATGGACAGAAAGAAGGGGCTAATCAGCAAGTCGGACTTTGTCTCAGGTGTTTTGTTTCCTCTCAGCCTTCTTCCTAGTCCAAGCACCTGCTAGGGGCCGAGGTTTCCCACAACCTGCAGACCTCTTCAACCACGGGTCAGTAACCATTTGAAATCTGCTATGGGTACCAACCACCCCTGTTTGGCCACCGAGAACAAGAAGACAAAGCATCGGCAACACAGAACTTGGTCCGCCCTTGCCGATTTGCATGGATCCAAGTACGGGCAGCCATCAAACGAGCAAATTCCAGATGTGCCTCTCACCATCAATGACGCCATCACCCTGGACCCTCCTACCATCTCAGTGATCGGGTGTGGCTTTCTACTGCCAACCTTTGACTCCGCACAGAGTCCAAGAAGCTCACACCCTGGTTCCTCGGTCCCTACACTATCTCCAAGGTCGTCAACCCTGTGACCTACTGCATCCATCTCACTGCTGGTCTCTGAATCCACTCAGTTTTCCACACCTCCCAGCTCAAGCCCTTTGTTACCTCCCCTCTGATCCCTCCACATTGCTATGTGGACGGCAACCAAGTTTTCATGGTCCACCGCATTCTGGACGCCCGTCATCGGGGCCGGAGGTGTCAGTACTTGGTGGACTGGAAGGATAATGCTCCTGGGGGCCAGCCCACAATGTTCTGGACCCCACTCTGATGTCTGACTTTTGGGCCGTGCTTGAGTCATGCCTACACGCCACAGCCGAACTCCTGCTCAGCTCGGTCCCATCCTAATCCGACCTGATATTTATATACTTTTAAATTTTAAACATACAATCAAAGGTGCATTGTTATTTTCCAGTGACTTAAAAACAATAATTGTGACCAAAAATGTCAGTGTCAAGTGTGCAGTTAGATGTCTTAATACAAAAATATGAGAAGGAAACAATGTCTTGGTTGCAAATGCAAAAGAGCTCTAAATAAAACAGTGGTAGTTTTAAGGCATTGTAAGTATTCACGACATTCACTTAATTCCTCTTATACATTTCAGCATATTGGCAAATTTCCACACTGTGATTTTATGATTTCAAGATTATCACTTGTGTAATACCATGCTGCTGCTGATTACAGTGGTGTACCTATCAGTATTCTTTAATATTAAATCTTCTCATCGATAAGAAATCATAAATACAATCAGTAAAAGTACAGTTCTGGTCATGTTTGTGGGACAGGAAATGAACTTTCTTTGTACATTCTGTGGTGGCCATGAAATGAACTTTCATAGTACATTCTGTGGTGGCCAATAAGATGCCTTCAAAACTCTCTACACCACACCTATTTTTGTCAGTTAAATTTCACTAAAGGTCCAAACGAGGACATTGTCAAGATGCTTCTGTTCTGTGTGACACTGCTTCTCCTTCACCAAGGATGTAAGTTTTGAGTGAAGATATTTTTTTCACATTCTAATCTATTGCATGTTTATTTGATACCTTTTTGTGCAGGTGCTTTGGTTCCAGTGGTAACAGTTCAGCTTGGTGAACCTGCAACTCTGACATGTGTTCTAACAAAGGAATGGTTGGGCCTTAAAACTCTCCGCTGGTACAAACAAGATGCAGGAGATTCTCTGAGAGTAATTACATCAATGCAAAAAAATGCAAAACACAAATATGGATCAGGATTTTCAGCCTCAAGACTAAAGGCAGATTATCATAAACAAACTACTAATCTGACAATTTTGAGAACAGTTAAAGAAGATGAAGGAATGTATCACTGTGCGATCATGGAGTGGGTTGAAAACGTTTGGAGTGGGATTTATTTGTCCATAAAAGGTAAAACTCTTGGTTAAGAAATATTATTTTATTGCAAATGCAAAATTAAAGTACATTGTGCAAAAGTTTATTTATTTCAGTAATTCAACTTCAAGCTGAAAATAATGTATGAGATAGGCTCCTTAAATGCAAAGCCAGATATTTCAAGCCTTTGTTTATAAATGGGATGATCATGGTTTACAGTTTATCTCAGACAACTAGAATAATGTGAAAAGGTTCAATATTCTAGACTTAAAGTGGCACACTCTAAACAGCTAATGAATCCAGAACATCTGCAAAAGGTTCCTGAACCTTTAGATGGTCTGTCAGTCTCTAAAATGAATTACTAACATAAATGGACTTTTGCATGATTGTCTCATATTTAGAATGTAACCTACATCTTATCATTCTGAATGTTTCTAATTTGTTTTTTTAGACATTAGACATTTAAATATTTTTGTGCCTGTTTGCATGATTCTTTGTGTGCTTAATGTTATTCAGGGAACGGTGAGAGAGCTGTAAGCTACAGGGTTGCGCAGCGATCATCAGTGAACGATCCAGTCCGTATAGGAGACTCTGTAAATCTGGAGTGTTCTGTCCTTTCCAATCCTGAGAACAACAATTGTACAGAAGATCTGAAGGTTTTCTGGTTCAGATCTGGATCCCATAAATCTTACCCAGAAATCATTTACACTGATGATGATTGTAAGAAAGAAGATTTGAGGAGATGTGTTTATAGCCTTTCTAAGAGTGTTACCTCCTCAGATGCTGGGACTTATTATTGTGCCGTGGCTACATGTGGAGAGATTTTATTTGAAAATGGCCAAACTCTCCATATTGGTATGATTTTGCATTATAAATGGAAGTTTTTAGAACACATTTTGGATGCCATAATGAACAAAGATGGAAAATTGTCTTTGTTTTCTAGAACAATCGGCAGATTTTATGCTTGTGACGATGAGGATCTGCTTGATCGTTTCTGTAATTCTAAATATCTGTTTTATCTGCTACTGGACTGGAAAAGCTGCAGGTAAACAATTTAAAGGTAAGAACAATGTTTTTAATCAAAATAAAATTTGAAAAAAATATTTTGGTTATGTAAGGACATCTGTCTTTGCTGCCCTCATAGCTTTAATGATAACCTTAGTCAAACAAATGCTTTAAAGGCCAGATTCGCTGATAAACCCCTTTTTTATTTGTTGTTTTTGAAATAATGTCCGTCACTCAGATTTTCACAACCAGGCTGAACATGAAAACAGTTTTCTACTCCTATTTCCTGCATAACCTACTGATAGAAAATAGATGAGTAAATGTGATGTAGAAGGCTGTGTTGATTTAGTGACCAGGAGAGCGCAGAGCACATCCCTATTAGGAGCTAACCATTTCAACACATTCTCACACCCAAAGTGTCAAAATATGGCACATGTGACCATGCATCAAAATATGACGATTTGGGATACTCCAGCGCGTCAGGAGAGGACGCATTGAGGATGCACTGTCCCAGAGCGTCTGTATCCGACGCCCGCGGTGAGACGGACATTTGACCGACTTGTGAACTACATAACCTTCCCCTCACCCCCATTCTAACCTTAATCAGCGGAGTTACTGAGTTAAGGTTAGGATTGGGGTGAGGGGAAGGTTAAATCGTGGAATAATGTTCGTGTGACCGCGGGCGTAAAATACGGATGCCAGCGGTGCCACGTGTCCCTGCTCGTCCTCTCCTGGCGCGCTGGGGCATCCCAAATTGTCATATTTTGACGCATGGTCACACGCGTCATATTTTGAAGCTTTGGGTGTGAGAATGTGTTGACCATTTGCATTTGCAACTCCACAACATGGCAACACTGTTGTGTAATTTGTGGAAGTAATTAAAATAACAAAGTTGCAAAACAGATTAAGTTAGTAGTAGAGTTGTGTTACTGTTAGCAAATCAGATGCAAATTGTCTAAAAATCTAGAACTAGATGACTTTAACACTTGCAAAGTTTTGTTGTGGACTTTTCTGGCTAACTCCAGCTTCCTGAAACTGGAGCACCAGAGCTTTTCCCCAAAAGTCATTCTAGAGACCAATGCACATGTACTGAATCAAAGAAATCACTTTTTTTATTTTTACATATTTTGTCATAATTACATTGTCAAAGCAGCTGTAAATTAAAAAAAAAATAATTCTGCATATCTTTATTTTACGTGCTGTTTAGGGAAAGAAGAGAAGTTTTCAAGGACAAGACATGACCATTTGAGTCAACAGAGGGATGATACGGTATGTTGAAACACAATTTATTCTTTGTACTCAAGAAATTATATATACATATATATTGTTTTTCATTTACCTAATGTTTGTCCTACACAGAATGAAAATGATCTTAACTATGCTGCGATAAATTTATCTGAAGGGCAATCAACAAGAGGACATAAGAAAAGAATATCAGAGTTCGAGGAATGTGTATATTCACAAGTTAAACATCAGTTATAATTGTGTGTTTGAATGGGATGGTTTAAAACTTAAATCCAGTACCATGTCAGAGAAATATAATGTGCAGGTCTGAAAAATGACCCAGAATGACTCTGTAATCTAAATGTTTTTGCATGTAAATGTAAATTTGTGTCAATTAATTTCATTCAAAAATGTTTTTTATTCTTTTATTTTGGTTTGTACTGTGAGGCAAAATCAAAATGTCAACAAACTGTGTGAAAAGTTTTGCACAATCATCTTAAAACTAAATGTTACTTTGTAGATCCTCCTGAAACATGAGGATCTCAGTCAGTGAATTAAATTACAGAAGAAGAATTTCAAGCTGCGTCAATAAAAAAAAATGTTTTCAATGCTTTCTTTAGTTTCTTTGAATGTAATGTCATCTATTAATTTTTACCATTCTGTTAGATCAAACAAACTTGAATTTCCCATTTTAAAATTTACAGCAGCGCTGGTACACTGCTCGGCCAAAAGAATGTCACCACCAAACAAAGGTCACACGCTTTAATGTTTAATCAGACCGCCTTTAGCTTTGATTACAGCACACTTTCGCTGTGGCATTGTTTTGATAAGCTTCTGCAATGTCACAAGTCTCGTGTTGCATCCATTTGTCACCATGATCTTGCATTGATGGTAGAGTCTGGCCGCTGCACAAAACCTTCTCCAGCACAGCCCAAAGATTCTCAATGGGGTTAAGGTCTAGACTCTGTGGAGGCCAATCCATGAGTGAAAATGATGTCTCATGCTCCCTGAACCACTCTTTCACTATCTGAGCCAGATGAATCCTGGTATTGTCATCTTGGAATATGCTCATCCCATCAGGGAAGATAGAATAACCTGGCCATTCAGTATATTCAGGTAGTCAGCTGATCTCATTCTTGGAGCACATCCTGTTGCTGAACCTAGACCTGACCAACTGCAACAACCCCAGATCATAGCACTGCCCCCACAGGCTTGTACAGTAGGCACTAGGCATGACGGGTGCATCACTTCATCTGCCTCTCTTCTTACCCTGATGCACCCATAACTCTGGAACAGGGTCCATCTGAACTCATCATGTGTCGGACAGTTCTTACACCAATTTTAGTCATCTCTGCAATCTCCTTAGATGTTTTATCTGCTTGATGCACAAACACTCTTTTGCCTTTCTTCCATTTCTTTGTGCTGCATTTTGAAGCTCTTGAAATCTTTTTTACGCACGCACACAGGTGTGAGACCCTCTAGCCGTGAAATCGTGTGTGTGTGTGTGTGTGTGTGTGTGTGTGTGTGTGTGTGTGTGTGTGTGTGTGTGTGTGTGTGGTTTCTCTGGATCTGCAGCTGTGTGCTATTATGGAATTCACATCGGGCATTTAATTACTATCAAGCATCTCATTCCTGGGTTGAAAGGATGGGTCACAAAGCAACTTAGATTTTGTCAACAATGACCTCTAAATAGTGCCATTTATTTTATATTATATTGTGTCTGTCCTTGCTTTGGAAGGTTTAAATACCATGATACGGGTCGTTTAAATGTGTTTCTGCTTGATTTATTAGAGTAATATCAGACATACGTTATCAGAGGGTGTTGACAAGTAAGTACAGAGAAAAGTGCCATCACAGAAATAATTTGCTTTATCTAAATGTTTGTCTCATTGCATGTGGTGGTTAGTCATGTGATTATCTATGGTTGTTTAGACTGTAAGATTGTGCTCTGCTGCAAAAAGGTTTGATTTCATAGTGTCATTCAGTTTCACATGGTGTTGAAAAGCATGTTCTGTTCAGCCAGTCGGTGAGACTTCATGACTACTACATAAATAGATTTTGTTACAGAGTGGTCTTTACAGCACAATAATGAGTCAAACATACAATCAACTGAGCCATTCAAGTTTCTTATCTTTGACAAAATAAATGAATGTTATAGATGTAGGATTATCAGAATTTCACAATTTACGCATTTAACAGAAGAAAACAGAATTGTTAAAACAAAGTAAATAGATTAGGGAAATATCTTAAACTTAAAACATCATGCACATGCAAACAGGTTGTTGATAGAATAACAGTACAATTTAGTCTTTTCAGTTCTGTTTTAATCCCAAGTACTCAATCTTTAGTTTATTTTTGCTAATGGTAAATGCAAAAATATAACAGTGAAATTGGAACAAATGTTTTATTTATATTCAGTGTTTGACCTGGGAGTATATGCTGTCTTTGGTCCTTATTGATGTCTTCTTTCTTCCTCTTTTTGCATTCCCCCAAGAGAAACTGAGTGTAGTGAAATTTTCATCATCTCCTCCTTCCACATGTGAAAGAAATAAACAGCTTGTTGTTGAAGTTCTCATTCACTCATTTTTAAATACATTACCTGTGGTCTAAGTCTAATAATTAAGTTGTTCTTCCTGAACAACCCCCCCCCCCCCGCACTCCTGTGTCAGGAAGTAGAAGGTAGCCGAAAGTGTGAGGGGAAGAATTTGGAGTCTCATTCAGTATTAATAATACTATTTAAACATCTCACCTCTGACTGGCTACCATCAACACTACTCTGCAACACCGATGTGTTAGCCCCACAAATAAGACAAGCTGAAGGACGTATGCCATGTAGGGGAGTTGCTAATGCTAATGGTTAGCCACCACTAGCCAAGACATGCTCTGATCTCTCCTGGATGCAAATATCAAGGTCAATTTTATTTATAGAGCGCATTTACAGAAGCAAAGCTACACCAAAGCGCTGATCTGTTGTATCTTGTTTTGTTTTGTCTTGTAGATAAAACAAAACAAGATACAACAGATCAACAATAAAAACCTAAAATAAGATGAGCACACAACAGTCACAATCTGTAATAAAAACGGTTAAAAACTATTAAGATGCTCAAGTCAGCCTGTATTAAAAGCCAAATAAAAAAAAGTGTCTTAAGAAGGGATTTAAAATGTTCTAGATTCTGTGTGGTCCTGAGGTTGAGAGGTAGCTTGTTCCACAGTTTGGGACCAACCACAGAGAAAGCTCTGTTGCCACGATTCCTGTGGGTTTTTGGCTCTGTTAAAAGAGCTTGAGAGCTGAACCTCATGGTTCTGGCCGGGACGTAAGCGGACAGCAGCTCAGAGATGTTGTAGCAAGTTCCTGCAGGTCAAAAACTGTGGTCAGAAACAAGGGTCACAGAAGGGTCGCAGGGTTCCACTTATATAACCCACAAGGGGTGCCCACGTGGTGGGCGTACATTTAAGCTCTTCATGATTGGCTGATGCTGAGATCACCCTTCCAATAGCAGCTCGCTTAAGGGCTAAGACTAGACTCATAGAATCTGGGGTTACAATACGTAACCAACGTTCCTTCATCTTCAGTTGTCCTCAGTATTGTTAGATAGGTACAATCATTTTCATCAACCATCCATCTTGTGCCAGAAAATATTGGTTCAAACTTAATAGTTGCTTCGTTTTTCAGTTTCAGTTTCACAATCAGTCTCAGAGTGTCCCCTGGACTCTGTCTGTACCAGTAGAAATACTTTTCTTTGAACATATGGGCAAAACACATTTGAAGGTTGCAGGTTCACCATGTTCAACTGGCATCACATTCATTAGAGAGTCTGAAGATAAAAATAATATAAGGTTTAAAGCAGAAACAGTTGATCACTGACCAAAAGCTCATACAGAATGTCAACACTCACCTGTCTGATAAGAATAAGAACCGTAACCCATAACACTTTTATTGTGCTTTTGCGTCCTGTTTGAAAATTTGCCTAAATTTTAATAATTGTAGGAGGAGCTTCTTTGGTGTGTTCTTTCTGTGTCTAGTTTGTAATTCCACTTTTGGTTCTTTGTAAAACACAGGAAAGGTTTTGCTTTACCTTGCTGACGTTTCGTTTGCCGACTGCAAAACATCCTCAGAGCTGATGCTGATGGTGGCGTCACTTCCTACTCCGTTTATCCGCAGGCAGCAGAGGACGTTGTCGCCCTCTGCTGCCTGCTCTCCCCTCTCCGATGATGCAGTCCCATGCACGATCCAATGTGTAGACCCCATCGTCTCTGTTCATAGTCCCGCATCCACGTCTCCTTATCTCTATAGCTTCTTTTATCCATCTTTTGTATTTCTGTAGTTCGGTGCTTATGATCCTTGTGTTGTCCCAGTCCATTATATGGTTTTCTCTTGTGCAGTGATCTGTTACGGCTGACTTCTTTATTGTGCTTTCTGCTTCCTGTTTTGCTGCTCTTGTGTGTCTTTGACTTGTTTCTTTCTCACACTCCTTTCTATGTTCTATTGTTCGTGTGTTGAGTTGGCGTCCGGTTTCTCCTGTGTATGTTTTATTGCAGAGTTTGCATGGGATTTCGTAAACGACTCCACATTTAAGTCCAGCTGGTATCTTGTCTTTTGGGTGTACACGTCTGTTTTTAACTGTTGTGTATGGTTTTGTTGGTGTGTTTATGTTGTGTATTTTCATTGTTGCTGTTACTTTTTCTGTTTTGCCTTTGATGTATGGTAGGATCAAGTGATGTTCATCTACTCTGTCGTCTGCTTGCTGAACCAATCACAGAAACACCCTCTGTATGTCTTAAAATATGAAGTCTTAGGAACTGTTCTAATGCAAAGATCTGTCAAGCCAGGCTTGTGGAGTAGGACCAAAGTTTGAAGAAAAAGTGGAATAAGCCATGTGGAAGAAAGGGTGTGCTGAGAATAAAGATAAAATGCACAAGACAAAGGATTGAGAACATTTAAATCACTTTCGTTTTGGGTGCAAACACAATCCACTGCTCAGGTGAAAACATAGCAAGAAAAGTATAATTAAACACTTTGTTTCCATGTGGTTTTTGATGCACACAAATAAAATACTAATGGCCTGTATTTGATACAGCATCTTCTAGAGTCCTGGAAACCTCCCAAGGAGCTTTTACAGCACAGTAATTCACCCAGCCACGCGCGCGTGCGCACGCACGCATGCACGCACGCACACACACACACACACACACTCTGTAGCCACAGTTGCCCAGGGGCACACTGACAGAGGCAAGGCTGGTGTGATGTAGATTCATTCATGCATTTTCTGTATGCAGGAGATGAAATTCAAACAACTAAACCATCACAGGGTAAACTCAGTTTTACACACTAACGTCTAGGGTGAATGGGTCAGTTACAAAACATGTATGTTTTTGTATTGAGAGGAACCTAGAGTAAAAACAAAACAAAATCAATTTCGCATGCCCTTGGATACTTTTAAAAGCCACCCAGACAAAATCCAGCTCAATATGATATAAAGACCTTCCTGGATGTGCACATACCGATGCACCTGCACCTCATGTTTATGTTTATGTGCTTAGCAGACGCTTTTACCCAAAGCGACTTACAATTTTTCTTTTTTTACCTATAGGGCATGTTGTGATCTGTGGGGGAAACCGGAGTACCCGGAGAAAACCCACGCATGCATGGGGAGAACACGCAACTCCACGCAGAAAGGCCGCAGCCGAGTTTCGAACCTGCGACCTTCGTGTTGCGAGGCAACAGTGCTAACCACTACGCCACCATGCAGAAATGTGAATTCAAATCAGTCTTTATTTATAACCTAAAACAGGTAAGTTCATAGCTAAGCTTTACCTTCAGTTTGGTAGTTTTTATCTGAGTATCTGCAGATCACAATAGTTTTCTAAGTTCACACCGCTCTTTGAACACATAAAGTGATTTACCACGATTTTTCAGTATGCATCCTGGGGCATGACAGGATTTTGTGTGCAGGCATGCATTAAAGAAGGAAATGGAAAAGCAGCTTTAGGAGAAAAAAAACCCAAAGCCACACTTCCTCTCGGCTAAATCATTAAAATACTGTTAAAAATAAAACAAACAATATTCAGCTTATCCCAGTAGAGGTTTTCACTACAAACATAACCAAGATTTGATCTAAACATTTAAGTTTAGTGAAATTCTAATATATATATATATATATATATATATATATATATATATATATATATAAGGTTTCCCTTACATAGGCGTAGCCGTAGTGGCTCGCCATGGCTGAAATCCCACCGCCACGCCTACAAGATCCCAAGTTGTTTTGTTTTTGTTGGCGCTGTTTCCCGAAGAAGCAGCGGGAACTACTATGTTGTCGCCTGTGATCACAGCCGGCGGGCAGCAAGGAGGAGCAGGCAGGTCAAGGTGAAGTTACAGCATAAGTTACTGAGTTTAAAATTAGAAAGGTAGCAGTGGATATAATGCTTTTTGGTTTACATATTTCAATAGCATTAAGATAAATGAGTGTTGACGATCTTGACAGGGTTTCCTCCAGTGCTTATTAGGCCAGGTTTCCTCCCCCCACCAGGCTAAGCATCACTTATTCATGTAAAATTTATTTATTTTTTCATGTCTGATTTTAACCGCATCTAATGCCGGGGACACACCGGCCGCGGAAGCGCCGCGAAGCGCCAAGAAGCAAATCGCTCACGAAATTCGGCCGCTGCTCGCCGCTCCTCAGTTCAGATCAGACGCGCCCCAGTCGAGGCACGCCTCGGCTCAGCTGTAGTTTTTCTTTTAAACACTTGGTGTCCTCCATTTCCTCTCTGCCTTTTCTCAGCTCTTTTCCTCGACTTTTGAGTGTGTGTGTGTGTGTGTGTGAACCTATGGTATGAGTTGTTTCTGCCAGTTGAATCTCATGGAACCCCCTCCAATTCTGCAGCTGTATCCTAGCAGTTTCTTCCGACATGGGTACGTAAATAATCATGTTTTTCGGGGGTCATACAGCTCCTTGTGTTTCTCAACTTCCATAATTAATTTAAAGTCATCCATCCTAACTGCTTGCCTCAGACTTTCTGCCTCTCTGTCCTGTTTGCTCCTGTGAAAAGACACCCAAAACCACACCCCCCTTCATGTGGTCACACACGCACACAAGTTCGATGTGTGTGTGTGTTCGTGTGGTTTTTCTGCAGTGTCTGATTACGAACACATTTGACTATTGCGGAATTTTATTTTGAAATGCTTTATTTTGTTAAATTTACCTGCCTGCCTCTTATGTCTAGGTTTGACTTCCTGCCAGAATTGACGCGATTCACCCGCAGCTCGCGAAAAAAATAGAGCCGACGCCGAAATGATCGCTGCACGGCGCGGGCTGGAGCGCTGGCGCGAGGCGATTCGCGCCGCTTCGGCGGCCCATGTAGTCTGTAGAATAGCTTAACAAGGGCGCCGAATGAAGGCGGTCCCATTTTCGCGGCGCTTCCGCGGCCGGTGTGTCCCCGGCGTAATACTGTATTATGATGTGAGCGCAACAGCGACAACTTAAGATCGATGTGTGAGCAGCGTGAGAGGTCAGGTGTTTTCATCTGAACCCTTAAAACCTCCAGCAGGCTACGTTGCACTATTGACGTGTTAGTGCACGGCGCTAACAACTTAGCGACGTGACATGTCTCGGAGAAAGCGTAAAAACACGTTGGACGCTTCTTCTGAAGCGGGAAAATAACACCTCTTCTTAAGCAGAGCACGACGTCGCCTCAGCTCATTCACCCTCTACTGAGCCGGTGTCAGTACAAGATCTGCTCGGGTGCAAGATCGGCTCGGGGTCCATCGACTGCAGATGATGTCAAAGTAGTTGATTGGCTGAACATGAACCTTATGGAATTACGTAATCACGTTACGTTGTTATCACGTTACGTTGTTATCACGTTACGTTGTTATCACGTTACGTTGTCCAGGCAAATCTTTCTGTTGGAAAGATGGACAACTTTTACAAAGAAATCCATCATTACCTCTTTGAAAATACACTTTTAGCATAGAGCTGCATGTATATTAGGGCTGAACGATTAACTGCATGTGCAATTAAATTGCGACGTGACAAAAGGAGATTTTCTAATTGCAAAGGCTGCAATTTGGCAGCGAGTGGTTAGCGCAATGCTAATATACATGGAAAACCCCATAGGAATGCTAATGCTAATATCACCGATTACATTCTTACAAATTATGAATTAGAAATGTGCCAAATGATTACATTTGGAGTCTAATAGAACGTAAAACTACCATCAATCAAATAAGTACAGACAGGTATTTTAGTAAAGCCAGAAAACTTTTAACTCCAGAGTTTTGTCTAGCAGCTATGAACATACCTGAACTACGCATGGACAAGACGTCAAAAACTCTAAACACAAAATACTTCAATAAACGGGACACACTTCTTTCCTGCAAATATAATTTCACAGGTGTTGCTAATACCTATGATCCTTCAAGGGATGTGCTCAAAGAGGAGTTCAACATTATGAATACAATATAGTGTTTTATTTTACAAATATCATTATAAACACAAACTTACGTCTTAAGAAACATTATTTTAATAACGAAACTGCTAAATTCTTTCCAACAGTATAGATGTGTAGTGTATTTTGTCCGAGTGGGTTTGCCATACTTTGACGTCATCGGCAGTCGAAGGACCCCGAGCCGATCTTGCACCCGAGCAGATCTTGTACCGACACCGGACTGAGGTCGATAACATTTACCCAGCACAGCCACTGGGTCGTTGGAGCTGCCCCGTGACTGCCTGATGGAACACCAGCGGGTTTCATCAGACTCGTAAAGTTTCTTGTTTTTGCTGGGGACCCCCTGTATTTTACCGCTCCCTCCTGCAGTCTTCCCTTATTAAAATTTAAAATGATTCTGTAAATTCTGTGTATCAATAGAAAAAATCTGCCTCTGCCAGCTGCAGTAAATGTAGTTTCCAAATAATAAACAAGAGGTGCATTCATCTGTGTATCTCCTTTGATCCGCATTAGTGATATTTTCAGCACCAGAACAGTGAAGCAAAGAAACAGATTCCTGAGTTTGTTAGTAATTTTATTTATTAGGTGCATCTGACCTGTTCAATTTTTCTCTGAAATGAGATCAAATCAGTGCTTCTATAGGTTGTCTCCACTCTGCACTAGAAAATTTTACTTTGTTTGGAGACGTGTCATAATTTCTCCCCAAGCCCCCCCACCCCCACAGATGGAAAAATTTCTAGGGGAAACACTGTATAATTTATTTAAACATAATTTTATATGGAGGAATAACCACTTGAGATGAAACAACTTGTTTTCGATTGGGTCCTCCTTTACAACAACAAAAAGAACAAAAATTAAGAGCAAGTCAGCAGAGCAAAAATCAAAATCAAAACATTACAACAATCATTTACAGACACACACACACACCCCACACTACATGACCCCAACTAACAAGGACAAAACAAAAGCAACAGCCAGTTGAACAAACACAATTTGTAACATAGACAATTATTCCTGAATTGACCAGAGCCCTTCGAAAAGTAGTGACTGATGATAAACAACGAATAGATAAAGGAAGATTATTCCAATCACATGGAGCCTTAAAACCAAAAGCATGTTTCCCTACCTCTCTTTTCACTCTAGGAACAACAAAAAACCGCTGGTCATCATGCCGCAGGCTGTAAAGTTAATTATAGGGAATTAAATGTATTTTAAGATAATCCGGATAATTAAAGTAATAAGTTTTAAAAATGAACTGAAACCAGTGAAACTGTCTCCTGACAGCAGGTGCGAACCAGGACAACTGTCGATACATCACACTTCTGTGTGTCCTAAATGGACAACGAAGAACAAAATGACAGAGACTATTATAAGCAACATCAATAGAGTGCAAGCAGGAGGACGAAGTTCTGATAGATAATGTCAGCATAGTCCACAATAGGCAGAAGCAGCTGTGTGGCGATTCTTTTCCTAACCAGAAAGTTAAAACAATTAACAGATTGACAGAGGATTTTAAGATGAGAATTGATTTTTTTTTGTAGTTGATTGTATATGTGTTTTAAAGGATAAATCAGATTCCAGCCAAACACCAAGATATTTCATGGTCTCCGTGGTCTCCAGAGGAGAGGAGTTGAGAACACAAAGCCTCAGGTTTTTCTCGCCAATATCTAGGGCTTTCTTATGAAACAGTAAGGAATGTGATTTGGACTCATTAAGAAGAAGTTTATTGGCCAACAGCTACTGGTGAATAGAATTAAAGTCTTTTAGTAGCGAAAAATGTATCTCAGTGAGAGTTGGCTTACTACAATAAATAACTGTGTCATCAGCATAAAGATAAATATTACAGTCTGTGCAGCACAAGGGCATATAATTAACATAAATAGAAAACAATAAAGGTCCCAAGGAAGAACCTTGAGGGATGCCTTAAGATATTCCAGTGAAATTTGACTGACAGCCCCTGTACAGCACACACTGGCGACGATGATGTAGGTAAGAGTTAAACCAAAGTAAGGATAATCTTGAAAGGCCAATAGCATGCAATTTATCCAGTAAAAGATAATGGTCAACTAAATCAAATGCTTTGGAGAGATCTAAGAAAATGGCACCAGTGCACAATTTGTTATCAAAGCTAGAGAATACATCATTGGTAAATTTCAAGAGCGCAGTGGTAGTAGAGAAATATTTTCTGAAACCAGACTGGCACTAAGCGAATAAATTATTATCGGAGAGATAGTCATGGAGCTGATTGAAGAATAATTTCTCAAAGACTTTAACCACACAGTTGATTATTGACATAGGCCTGTAGTTATTCAGAATTTTGAGTCACCGCCTTTATGCAAAGGAACGACTTTAGTACATATCCAGGCGAGGGGCACTTCACAGGCGACAAACGACATATTAAAAAACACAGCCAATGGGGGTGAGAGGACATGAGATGCAAGTTTAATAAACTTACTCTCTAAGCCATCAGGACCAGGACCGCTGCTGAAGGAGAGCTTATCAATGGCCTTTTGTACATCTGTTGATGTGAGTAGTTGGAATTTGAAAGAGCTGTTGCAGGGTTGGCTGTACATCAAGGACTCTACACAATGATCAGGAGAATGAACAGGCGGTATTTGAGAAAAAAAGAGCTAAAGGCATTGGAAATCACAGCTGGGTCATTGGAAATTTCATTGTTAAATATCATATTATTTGATATATTATTAGACTTACCTGCTAAAGTGTTGACTCCCTTCCAGAATTGCTTTGGGTTACTCAGATCATTTGATAGGATCTCTCTATAATAATTAGCTTTAGCATTTCTAGTTTGAGTTGAGCATACATTTCGAAGTCTTTTGTATTCCTCCCAGTCCTCAGGTAATTGTGTATGTTTATGTTTAGTCCAGGCCCTGTCCCTGATTTTAAAAAGATTAATGAGCTCGCTATTAACCCAAGGCAGATGAGGCCCTTTAACCTTAATAGATTTCCAAGGGGCATGTCTATCTATAACTGCCCCTACTTCACTATAAAAAAAAGTCCCAAGCAGCTTCCACATCTGGTATTAAATGAAGTCTATACCAGTTAATCCTTAGCATGTCATTGATAAATGAGTTATATTGAAATCGTTTCATTTCACGAACCTTTATATATCTAGGAGAAAGATGAGGAGTAGTAATTTTCCAAATGCAATGAATAATGGAGTGGTCACTGAAACAGTCAGAGAGAACACCAGAGGTCATAATTCTGTTTGGACGAGAAACAAGAATCCAGTCAATGAGAAATTTAGAGTTTGAGCTAATTCGAGTAGGCTCAGTGATTATTTGTGTCAAATTAGCCCCATTGACCATGTTGCGTTCTATATGTGTAGAGGGATCATTCCAGTTTAAGTTGAAATCCCCCATCAGAATAATCTCACTTGAAACTCCCAATGATGAAACCGTAGCTAGGATGTTACTAACAGACTCTAGTTTTGGAGATGTACATGGTCGGTATATATTACCAATAATTAATTGTTTATTTGCATGAAGAGTGACCTTCACAAAAATACCTTCAAAAAGATCAGATTGAACATCAGGAACCTGTGAACTCAAGTTGGACGAAATAAAAGTAACGACTCCGCCTCCTCTGAATCCTCTGTCAGCCTTGTACACTTCATAATTATCAAGATGAATAGCAGAGTCTGTGGTACTATTAGTAAGCCAAGTTTTAGATAATGTGATTATATTATATTATAATATTATATATTGTAATCTTGCAAAAAGTCTTGCAATGCTTCAAAAGTGATTACTGTACTGTCTTATTCTTAAAATAGTTTTTAGACAATATTCAAAACAGTCTGACAACTGTGAGACAAAACACACAAATCAACTGCATTTATGAGATATTCCATTCTGTTTTATTTAGACAGTCTGTATACACAACGCCCACATTTCTAAGCACAGCTAGTACAAAATTAAATATCAATGCATTGTAAATGGCCTGCATTCAGTGCCTTCATGGGGAGAACCCTCCTCAAAGTGCTTTACAACTCATCCAGAACACCATTGCTTTTCCTATTAGTAATGGTTCATGAAACTAATGCTGCCCTACCACAAAGGCAAATTCACATCCAACACGACCCTACTCATTCATGAGGCAGATGTGAGGAAGCATTCAAGAGTCTAAATGCACGTAAAGCCTCCAGCCCTGATGGTGTATCTCCTGCCACTCTAAAGCACTGTGCTGACGTGCTGGCCCCAGTGTTTACGGACATTTTCAACTCCTCACTAGAGACATGTCATGTGCCTTTCTACCTCAAGATCTCCACCGTAGTCCCTCTCCCCAAGAAACCAAGGATCACTGAACTCAATGACTACAGACCTGTGGCTCTGACATCTGTGATCATGAAGTCATTTGAACACTTGGTTCTCCCACAATTCAAGACTCTCACAGCCCCCCTTCTGGACCCCCTCAGTTTGCCTAAAGAGCCAACAGGTCTGTAGATGATGCCAACAACAGGGCTCTACACTTCATCCTGCAGCATCTCGACTACCTATGTAGGATCCTGTTCGTGGACTTCAGCTTTACCTTCAACACAATCCTCCCAGACCTCCTCAAAAACCAACTGTCCCAGATGAACTTGCCTGACCCCATGTACAGCTGAATCATCGACTTCCTGATGAACAGGAAGTAACAAATCAGGCTGGGGAAGAACATATCAGGCCTGCAGACCAGCAGCACCAGTTCCCCTCAGGGCTGTGTTCTCCCCCCTCTGCTCGTCTCTCTGTAGACCAACGGCAGCACCTCCAATGACGATTCTGTCAAACTAATCAAGTTTGCAGATGACACCACTGTCACTGGACTCATCTTGCACGGGGATGTGTCTGCCTACAGAACCCTAACTTTAAAAATGGCACTGGTGTGTGTACATATTAGTGGTTTAATAAAGACCTGCAAAAAAACAACACCTGATAAATATATAAAATTTTGGTTTCATAAAAGAATAAATTACAGTTCTACTATATATTTCAATGAACAATACCCTAGCACTTTATTGCTTAAGAAACTTAACTTCTGTATAAATGGAGTCTTCTGATGCTGAGCCACTTGTTGCTTTCTTGACTTTTCTGCTGGTGAAAACTGGTGCAGAATAAACAAGAGAGACTTTATCCATCTGAGGCTACAGAGAAAAAGTTGAAACACACAATAAGTAAATGAACATAGTGAAATATCCTCATTTATTGTGAATTTAGTTTTACCTGCTGACCTTCCTGAATTTCTTCCAATGGTGTGTGTTCATGCAGAGCAACACTGGCTAGATTATGAGAAAAGAATACTGGCGTAAATTTCCTTTTTCCAGATTAAGTTTGATAGATCGGTAAAAGAATGGCTACATACCAATGAAACACTCATCTGACACTTCCTTGAGATTCTTGATGTAACATAGGAGTGAGGCTATTATAATCAGACACATAGCTAAAGCAGCACACAGCATATAAAGAATTGTACTGTAATTCTGAGAATCAGATGCGGTTTCCCCTAAAATCAAATGGAGGAGAAAACTAATTTAAATTATTTTAGTGAGTTAAAATAACACAAAAATCTTACTAGTTACCTTTAATTGTGTGTTTTGATTTATCTTCAGGTATTTTCTCCTCAGGCACCGACACACCACAGTAATTCATCTGAACTCCAGAGGACCTGAAGCTTTTTAAATGGCTGTGGAAACAGGTCTCTGCTGTAAATCCTTCAGAGACATTTTTAATCCCAACGTCTCTTTGAGTGTTAGTGAAATTTGAATGAGTCTGATTGACCTCAGCCCTGAAACAGTAAATGCTGTTGTCTAGAGGACATGAGTGATTTTGAGAGTAATGGAGGACCGAACACTGCAGAATCACAGAGTCTTTTGGATAAACCGGAACAGAAGGAGGGACGGTGGTAACAGCCAGGTCTGTGGGTTAAAACAGACAGAAAACAACAAAAAGGAATTTTGTGAACACACGTACATTACAATATTAACAAAATTCCTTTTGTAAGTAATCAACGGATGTAAATGTTTATGTATTTAGCAGACGCTTTTGTCCACAGCGACTTACAGGTGATAATCAAGACAGCAGGTTGCCCTTGAGGCTAACAACAAACACTTCAGTCAATCCTAGTCAATTCTATTTAGTCAATCCCAAACATGTAAATGTTATCAGAAAGTATAAAAACTTTCTATTTTAAAAGGATGAAATCTGTCGAGTACTTACCTTCAACCATTAAGTATGTTAATTTTAAATATGTTATGCTTCCTTGATGTTTTCTCACACACACATAAAGGGCTGAGTCATTTAACTTTGCATTTATGATCTGCAACTGAAAAGTTCCAGGTTCTGCATTAATTTTAATGTGAGAATAAAGCCTCTCATCCAGTGGTTCTTCAACGTATTCAGGAGGATTCTTAAAAGCAATCTTCATCCAGTGTAAGTCTCCTGCAGATCTGCGTGAGCACTCCATCTTCACACGATCTCCAACTTTGATAGACTTTCGTTTTATGACTGGATCAGCTGCACAACCTGAACAATCGTCAAACACACCAGAGTAAAATAATGAAAAAAAAAACCAAACATGTAAACAGTATCTTTTTGGCTGCTCTGTGTAAAGAAAATGATCATATGTGGAATAAATTTGGGAGTATACTTACATTCCTCTCTGAGCATCAGCAGTAAGTAAATTATTACCATCATTTTCTGCTAATCCTGCTGAAAACTGCTGTAACTGAGACCGCATTAGATTTGATTCACAATAATGTAATCATATAAACTGGGAGGAGTTAGTATGAGAGGAAATTGATTGGTCCCATTTTAGGTTGACATTTTACTTTTTTACCACAATGGAAATGTGATGAGTCATCTCTCTGACACACAGTCAGGTCCTGTCATGAGATTGTGGTTTTCTCTAACACTAAAATAAAAAAATCTGTTCAGTTTCTGCACGCCTTACAAGATAAGCATTTTGATTTAGTCAGCTAAAGTTTTGTATCCTCTCATTTTCGTCATAGGTGTGAACCTCAGTCAGCACACTCACAGTTTATACAAGAGGTATTGTTTCCAGTAACCTTTATATGTCAATATATCCATGGAGTATTTGTGACCATTGTGAGGTTTTTCCTCCATTGACCGAAGGGTACCAACAATGTTGTCTACGTCTGGAAGACCTCCTTAGATGAGCTAAACAATGCTATTTGAAAATCTGTTCCATGTAATCCAGCAGTGTACATGTGGCAAAGAAAAAACCCATAAACTGCTCCTTAATAATGAATGAATATCTTTATTATGATTGAAACATGTTCAACACCATTTCATGCAGCTCAAATAGCCACACATATATAAAAACTAAGGATTTAGATGAGAGAGGCGTACACAGCCACTGTGAAAAGGTGGAATTCAATTAATTACAGGTTTCATTCTTATTGCACAAAACAGAGCAGTCACTTAAAAGTAGAAACCTAGTCAATTAGGCAGAAATGCACTGAATATAGTCATTCAGCCAACAATCAGATTTAGAATTTCAACCATATTGAAATTAAGACTTTAAGACCTCTACATACATTAGAAGGTGCTATTCATACACATTACTCCTGAGATGTTTACTGTTCTACAGTCATTGAATGTTTTGGAGCTTTATGACATTATGTACCTCCCACAGTCAGCCATAGACCAGACTTTACTTTAGTGCAACACAATATATAATTCTTCCATTTTGGTATTGCGCCCCATATGTGGCACTTGTGCGTTCTTGCAGTTTGTTGTGTTACTGTTAAAACAGTGCCTTGTTGAAGTGAGATTCTTGATGTTTTTCATGTTTTTATCATAAATCGACATTGGATGCATTATTAAAAGTATTTTTTGTAAATTTTTCTATTTCTTATATAGTCGGTCAATTGATGAACATTTTAGCTGGTGTCAGCAGCAAAGTCAACACCAGACAGTTATGGTCAAAATATTTCCTGTGGTGTTTCAAGTTAACGATTTTAAAGGTTTCTAACATTAACTCCAAAGTTAAATAGTTTCCATCCAATTAATATTCTTTGAAAGAGCATTTTCTTGTACTACAAATTAAGAACTACTAAATTAAAAACATGCACCACACGTGTTTAAATAAATGTTTGTTTATTGTCACTTATAATAATTATAATATAAATGAAATGCTTTCATTAATCTGTGCTTGAATGACTGAAGTTTGAAATGAATGTTATGTTATTAGTACATTGAAAGATTTATATATGTTTCAGCATGTTGATATGACAAGGCCATCACCATTTACACTCACACAAGGATAAAGTAAAGTTAAGTCAAACGCGTGACACATAGATATTTCTTTACCCCAGATCAGAGCATCCGGTATCTGAGAAGGTGTGGTTGCTGAGGTTTTCTTGGTAATGTTCCTCAACATGTCAACCTCTGGTTGGCCACACAAATCATAACATGAGAACATTAAAACAAGATCACTCTGGTGATTCAGCAGTTGCAGTTCGTTCGAGTTCCAGCTCTACAATTCTAGAGGAAGTTACAGAAACGGCTGTCCATGCTGAATTCTCTTTAACCAAGCAGCAGCCTTGACACACTGTCAAGGTTGTTGCAAAGCTGACACAGCAATCGGTTCCTACAGAACAAAGCTGATTTTGTTCCGACTCCTTAAGGGTCTAGAGTCTAGACACAAACGGTTCCATCCAAACTGTGTGCCTGGCGACAACTCTGGACTGGAGAAGTCGGCCCTGTCAATCTACTGGACCTGGGTGCTAAGAGGTCATCCGACCTCGATGACCTCCTGATCTGTGAAGAGGGTCTCCGTAGGGGTGAGGTAGAACACAGTGTGATTGCGTCTGATGCTTTTTGATAAGAATTAACTTCATAGCTTAATGCAAACCAGATTCTTTTCCACCCAGAACTCAGCTTTCCTAGATACAGAAGTTCTGATAACATTGCATTCACACATAGATACCATACATTACATCTAGATTCATCCATCACAGTAAATATTAGTTAACTTGTCATGTTGTAATTATCTGTGAATTAAATTCTTACTTTTACAAACCTGACTCTTTCCTTGAATCAAAACGAAGTGTTTACAATCCCTGAATAAAACAAAGAATCCTAGAATCTTCTGATTAAAGACAGTAAAGACCAAGCAGGTTGATATTCTATATTTATATAGAGTATCACAGCTTATTGGTCATAAGTAGAGGTAATATATATACTGAGCTCTTAAAGCACTCAATTTACCAAACCGTACACGGCTATATACCCCGGCACGGGCACTTCGCTCGGACAATCGTCTTTTGCTCTCGGCCCCTCTGACCCACCTAAAGACAAAAGGAGATAGGGCATTTTCTGAAGATCTGGAATGAGTTACCCCACTCTGTATGGGCTCACCTTTGGTGGCAGTTTTGAAGGGTAGGTTAAAGACATTTTCATTTAACTTGCCTTTACCTCTGGCCATTAGTCTGTTTTTAGTCTTTTTTTATTGCAATTTTTATGTTGTTTTACTTTTCTTTTTATTCTTGTTTTTAATTCTGGTCTTGTTATTTTTATTGTTTCTCTGTTGTCACCCTTGTGCCTAAAAGGCACTTTAGAAATAAAGTTTAAATTGAGTCCATACACATTCTGTACAAAAGGTGATGGAGGTTTGCTGGGATGCGTTTAGCCCAGATTTGAACCCACAACCAGTGAAGTAGTCAAGTCAAGTAGTTGATGACCCAGTAGCCTAATGTTAGTGAAAACCCTCCAAAATGTTAATAATCAACTTTACACTGTTAGTGTAACAGACTTTTATATATTGTAATTAAAGAAAAGATGTGTGAATGACAGCATAGTTTAAAGGAGTTACGGAGTTTTGAATTTTTATGCTCGCGATTGCCCCCTCAGGCCAAAAGCGTAACGGCAGCTTCAATAGGAGACTTGTGCACGAGGCACGCATGCTGTACGTGCACACTCCTTAACGAAAATAACAGCTGAGACAGTCATCTCCACGCGCGCGTGTGTGTGTGTGTGGCCCGGAGGACAGAGGACAGGAGAACGTGCAGCTAATTAATTAAATAATTTGGTTCTGTACCTGTATAATAATTTGGTTCTGTTCTGTAGGTTTATGATGGGTCAGTCCTGCATGCTCAGATCATTCCCTTCCCTTGCTTGAAAATTTGTTCCAAAATGAAAGTTGAACCCACATCTTTTTTATCTGTGAATTCAATGCTGTTCGGCGAGTCTCAAATAAAAATTTGGGCATCTTACTGTAAAAAAAATATACCATTAATGTAAAAAAGAAACTCTAAATAAGCTATGTTGACATCCAGAATCGAATTCGGGTCTTCTGCACAAAAGTCTGACATCTTACCAGGTGAGCTAACGCACCAGTGACATCACTTGTATCCGTACCTTTTAAGAACAGTTCGGAGGGCTATGCCTGAGCGTGAACGAGCATGAAGCAGCCTGCTCGACCCGAGCAGATCTCTTTTTCTGTGATTTTACAGAAAAACAGGCAATCACAGTAAAAATGCCAGGGCTCCTTCTACAGGACCAGGGCACTGCAGGAGAATGTATGAAGAAGACATTTATTATTTCTATACATGTTTTGGCTGTCAAACTTCCATAATGCCCCTTTAATTACATGCCCCCTCCCCCCAAACACACACACACACACACACACACACACACACACACACACACACACACACACACACACACACACACACACACACACACACACACAAATAACTATAATTAGAAAAATTTGAAACATTTTTTATACAAAACAGAATCTGGGTTGTAACCACAGCAACATAGCTCCATTAATGCAGTATGGAAAATTACTGAAGGCAGACACAATGGTTTACGCTTGTAATTTATATTACATTTGACTGGAAAGTTTTGGTTTGTGGCAATGCTCAGGGTCAAAATATTGTTTACCACAAACCAAAATGTTTAGCAGGGCTTTAGACCAAAACCACAACTAGAAAGACTGACTGCAGCCTGTGTTTCATGATTTATTTATTTCTCAGCCCAGGTTTCATTTCTGTGACTTTGGTGTCTTTCAGAAAAACGAAAGAACAGAAAAGAACAATTTAACTGTCACAGTACTGTTTAATGTCCACTGTGTTCAGTATAAACCTCGGACATTTTTTCGAAAAAATCTGGAAAACACTTCTTGAATCAAAAGATTAACATTGATCTATATTTCATTCTCTGCAGTTTCTGTTTTTAGATGAAACACCTTTTAGATCTTAGCGAGGACAGCACAGGCACATTCACAGGCACCCATGACTGATGGATGATGCATGGAAACTTCAGCACTGCTGTGGTTTTGCTCTTAGACGAAGGTGTGAATACAGAGGGCCTGTTCTTCCTGTCTCACATCTCATTCTCATCATAAGTAAACTTTGTCTTTAACTTCTGTTTGAAAAATAGTGAAAATTTTATTTAAATGCATCACAATTGATCCTATCATCAAGATAACTCCATGGAAAGGAGTTCAGGAAATTTGTCTGACTTATAAACAATATAAATAATGAAAAAGACAAAAATATTGAAAACAAACATTGCCCAATTTTCATTGATTTTAGATACTGAAAAATACTGTTGTTTGTTGTGTTCTTCTTTAAACAAAATTAAAACAATCAGTTCACTTTGCTCAGCTAAATTTATCCTTCTGACCTCTTTTGTGGTTCCTCTCCTACTTCATATCCTGTTGATGTTCATAGTGAGGTCTGTTATGAGTAAACACCTACAGCATTTGGTCAAAGGGCAGGGAAAAAGCTCACCACAGCTCCTGCAGTCTGTGTGGTTTGAGCGAGTTTGCCATGTTGTTCTCATCACAACTGTGCTCTGAGAGACCAGACAGAAAACATTTATAACTTATTTGGATGATTTATATCAAATTAAACAAACCACTGTTTAAACTGTGATCCAAATTTGTCCTGAAAATAACTTTTTTCTGTGAGTTTGTCTTCATTTTATTCTTGTTTATAAGTTGGTAAACTCACAAATATCATATTTGAACAGATGGTGGATGCAGGATGCTGAGGTCTGAGCCATTGGGCAGGATGCTGAGAGGAAGGCAGAAAAATGAGAATCATGGATGCAGTGGAAAAGGACATGAAGTTAGATGGTGTGAGGTGGACGATGCTGAAGACTGGACTAAATGGAAATGGATGCTTGCGATTCTTTGGCGACCTCTGATGGGAAAAGAGAAAGAAGAAAAGGGACGTCTTTCCACTCCTAAGTCTCTAAGTCTAAGTGTGATCCAAGAAAAAAAAAAGTAATTTGAATTTGTATCAATTCAATTAAAACACATGCTTTTGACTAAAGTTCTATACAAGAAAATTAAAAGTGAAATTAGATACTACAATAAAATGCTTGGATCCTACAGCTGAGAACTGGGCAAGCAGACAAAGTTTAGAGCCAAACATAAAAAATAAGACCCACTCTGTCATTACCTTACAGCAGGGGTGTGGAATCCTGGTCCATCGAGGGCCACTATCCAGCATATTTTAGTTTTAACCCTGCATCATCACACCTGATTTCAATCAGCAGGTGATTAACAAGCTTCTGCAGAGCTTGATGAGCTGTAGAACAGGTGAATCAACCACTGAAACAGAAGTGTTGGAGCAAAGACATGCAGGACTCCGGCCCTCGAGGACCAGGGTTACCCACTCCTGCCTTACAGGAAGTTGATAGCACACGGAGATGAAGGCAGGTTATGTTCACACTTCCCAGTGTTCCCACTTTCAGCATCACATCTACATTTTCTCTTTAAGTGATTGATGAAGACAAAAGTTGAAAAAATAAAAAGACAATCTCAGAGTTTCATCCAAGCAAGGCAACATGTTTTATTTTAAGTTACTATAATCAAAGACAATAAAACAGTGACACCGGTTCTGTGATACACACCTACAAAGAATGTGAACCACATTAATGAAACATTCTGTTCAGTTTTATTTAGACACAGCCTGTTTAAACAGCCCTCAAGCACCATGATGAGCCCTGGCTCTATTGACAGGTGGAGCTGCTATATACACTAGGTCCCTCCCACCACCATCATGTAGGGTGTGTCAAGTGTCCTTCCCAAGCAAGCAACAATGGTGACAAACTGCCTCCTCTGGCAGCAGTTGTTCCACTTGCACGTATAAGCTTGTGAAACAGATAGCACTGTTCAGTGCTCACACAGGTTGCACACAAGAAAGTTGGTGATAAGTACATTGCATCTGTAGGTATCTGCCTACCTTGTGTTCGTGGGCACACCATTTTTCAGATAATAGCCTTTAGTCACCGGTGACTAACGAGTGATGCATGGAAACTTTAGCACTGCTGTGGTTTGGCTTTCAGACAGGAGAGCGAGTATGGGCTTTTCTTCCTGTCTCACCTCCAGCTCTAGTGTTGGCCTTGAACTTCTCTTTTAGTCTTTACACGTAGAAATACTTTAAATGTTCTATGATGGATCACCTAATCAAAATAACATCCTGGAGAAAAGGACATAGACAGGAAAGACATGAACCTAAACTGGCATGCTGTAATGGACATGATGCCTTTGTGCACATCTGTGTTGTGTTATTTACGGCAGGAAGGGTGGGGTGAATGATGTTCATTGTCTTATGATATTCAAAATGATTTGTACAGATTGTACTGATTTTTGAGATCCTTGCTAAAGCCGACGAAGAGCCAGTGCAGCAGTTGACACAAAGTTGGACGGGAAATCTGTTTAACTTACTAAAGTAAATAGTAGAAGACACAAAAACTTGAAAAAATTAGATTGCACACTTAAAGATTTTTATTGCATCTTGTAGATCTTGAATTCCTTAGTTTGCATTTTCAGTTAAACAAAGCAATAACAATCAGTTCAATTTGCTCAACTAAAATGATCTGTTTTGGCCCCTCTCATATTTCATATCCTGTTGAAGCTCATGGTGGGGTCTGTTATGAGTAAACACCATTAGTGTCTGGTCAAAGACAGAGACACAGCCCGCCACAGCTACTGTCAGTCAGCGTGGCTTGTACGTGTTGCTTTGCTTTTGTCACGACAGTTGTGCTCTCAGAGACCAGACAGATGAACATTTATAACTGATTTTGAAAAACTAAATATTAAAAACTACAGTAAATAGAACAGAATAGACTGCATTGAACAAGCAGTGGGGACATTCACTTGATAAGGCAGTACATACACTTAGAGTAGTAGGAAAAAATAATACATGTGAATAGACAAGACTATTACCGTATTCATAAACACAAAAAATGAATAAAACTAGAAAGTAAAAAATAGAGTTTCCATGAGGAAACGGCATAAAAGACACAGACATACAAATGTGCATCCGGGTACTGCTCAGGTTTTTCACATGTATTGAGTATAGCTCTAATGTTAGGGTGTGACAGGATAATAACAGTAGGGTTAGCAGCAGTTAAGGAGTTATACACTCTTAGTGCAGAGCAGACAAATGACAAACCGTGGCATTCTGTTTTTCATCTTGGATGCCTCATGGTCTCCACAGTGGACTAGAGTGGGTGGGAGGGATTTTCTAAGATGGAGGTCAGGTTCACCAACATCCTTTCACACACTACCTCCACAGATTTCAGTGGGCAGCCCAGAACTGAGCTAGCTTTCTTAACTAGCTTCTTCAGTCTCTTCTTGTCTCAGTCAGCAACACATTCTCACTCCCAGCACGTCAAAAACAAATGCTGTGAGAATGTGTTGCAATCAGAGCTGCCTGCACCCCAACAGACCACAGCAGAGTGGAGAACAGAGCCAACAACAGAGGGATAGAAGGCTTTTGGCAGACGGGAATTAACTCAGACATACAGTTACGCAGCTTCACGTACTGTGGCCTGTTTGTGAGGTAGTTGATGGTCAATGCAGTCAGATGTTTGTCCACTCCTGCACCCCTCATCTGGCTGGATGGTGTTGAAGGCACATGAGACGTTGAAGAACATGATTCTCACAGAGCTTTTTTACATCTCAAGGTGGGTCAGTACCCGGTGCTGCAGATAGATGATGGCATCCCCCCATGTTTGATTTACATGCAAACTGAAGACAAAATAAATAAATTGACTTTGATTGAACAGCTGATGCTAATACGCATCAGTGGATGCAAAACGAAAACAATGAAGGATGAAGCAAGATGAGTACAAAATGTCATGGAAGCAACAAAGTAACTTTGGTCAAAAGATATACACTCAACAAAAACATAAACGCAACACCTTTGTTTCTGCTCCGATTTTTCATGAGATGGACTTAAATATCTAAAATTCATTCCAGATACACAATATTACCATTTCTCTCAAACATTGTTCACAAATCAGTCTCAACGTATGATAGTGAGCACCTGTGCTTTGCTGAGATAATCCAGCCCACCTCACAAATGTGTGCCACATCAAGATGCTGATCTGACATCATGAGTAGTATACAGGTGTACCTTATACTGCCCACAATAAAAGGCCACCCAGGAATGTGCAGTTTTTTTTTTTTTTTTGCTTTATTGGGGGTCTGGGGACTCAGAACCGGTCAGTATCTGGTGTGACCACCATTTGCCTTATGCAGTGCAACACATCTTCTTCGCATAAAGCATTTTCTCCAAAACAATAAATATGACATAAATATAACACCCCAACATTAATCACTGTGGAAAATGAAAAACAGAAGCATCTTTTTATTTATTCTGAAAAGAGGAATTTTTATATTCTTTGTAAATAAATGTTTTTGTAGGTCATTTAAATTTTTTTGCAATGCAATTTTTTGTTTGGATCATTTATAAACGCAATTACAGTTTAAGTTGTTGAGCTTAAAATGTCTGCATAAAATGCGTAGTTACATCATTTACAATTATTTACTAAATACACAATCAGCATCAAAACAAGTACATCAGGGATAAATGGAGACAGATAGTTGCAGAGGCATGTGAAGTCAAAAAGAGGGAAGAATATGAATAAAGTATAAATAAAATCATGGTCAACACATTAACCAGAAAAAAATAATGCATTCAAAATTATTTTCACATTTTAGTTCTCAGATATTTATTTATTTCTAATTAAGCACAACAAACATTTTTATGATTTATTTGTTTACATGTAAATGAGCAACATGTGTACTATGTTCAAACATATAAAAAAATCGGAAGGCTTATCTCATATTTTATAGTTTTATACAATACTACACTCATCATATTAAAACAAGGACTAAAAGGCTACAAAAGATGTAAAAAAGTACTAAAGTTAGTTACATTTAAACAAGCCGTGTCTTTATCTGATAAGGGATGTTTACCTTGCAAAAACAAACTAATCTTTGAAGTCTCGAGGGATTTTGTGATCTCGCGAGGCAAACAAGGAGCACTGGAGAGAAGCCGCTTCACTGCTGACTCTTCACTTCAGTGCAGTGATTATCGCGAGTAAACAGTTCCACTGCCGTTCCGCACCGCTTTTGCTTCCAGTGTACAGTAGGCGTAAGAATGAATGGTATGTAGGAAGTAAACAGAGGTTTGGGGATAAGCTGGCAAGGGTTCTCGGTCATCCAGGTCATGACAATCCAAAAGGGTTCAAATGAAAGCAACTGGACTTCTTTGGTTTCTTGAAGAGGTTTTGTTTCTCATCCGAGTAGCTTTGTAAATTCTGAATGGAATATGGGAGAGTCAAGCCTATTAACCGTATATGTCTATTGTTGCTCAATGAGCAGAAACTACCCATAAATATTCCACTCCCCATGCCCTGAGGACTCGTCAAGCTCGTGAGTTCTATTGTGAGGGAGTCGTGTTGATTATAAATTGACGATCTGTTAGTGCACCCTAAGGCAGCTGTAGCTACATCGTAGCTCATCCACACCAGTGTGTGAATGTGTTTGTGAATGGCTGGATGACTGATTGTATTGTGAAGCCCCTTGGGGGGGTTGTAGAACCCTAAGAAGGCGCTAAACAAATACAGATTCTGATGACACATTGTGTGGGGAGTAAAGTCTAAAAAATAAGAAATTGCTAAATTGGGAGCTAGTTGTGAAGTGTTAAAGGTCTACTTAACTCATATTGTTAATACATTTGCAGTGGTCTCTAGTAGGAACGATAGCCTTGTAAGTCAGACTCTGAGGAAAAATCTTTGGTGCACCTGTTTCAAGAACTAGAAATGTGGCAGAACTTGGAGTCTTATTTCCTGATATTGGGACTTCTTGCCTCAGATTGGCTAACAACAACATAACTCTACCACTGACCATTTGCTTTGCAAATATCAAAAGCCTGAAGGAGTTCTGCTGTGTTGTGGAGTTGCTAAAGCTAACGGTTAGCTTCTACTAGAAAAGACACTCCCTGCCGTTTCCTGGACGCTAAACCAAAAACAGCCTTCCCCATTCCCGAGTCAAGTTGGGTGAGTCCATAAATGTTAAGGGACAGTGTAACATAAATCTGTCAGGATTTTCATATCCTAGAGCAGGGGTCCTCAACTAAATTTTATGTTTTTTAGTTGTTTTTTTTTCAGGGAAGTTGACCTTTCATCACTTTTTGTTATCCCTATACCACACAACATCAAAAATTGTTGCATGTGTAGAAAATTGGCTCGATATGGGTTGAATGTAAGAGCCAATTTTCCACAACTGCATCAATCTTTGAGCTTGGACTTTTTTTTTTGTTGTTGTGTGTTTTCTGTCATGTGCTGTGTAGTAACATATTCATGGGTAACGAGGATCTGTTAACACCTCACAACTAGCTCCTGATCAGCAATCATGTTTGCAATTCTACAAATATGACCTAGGCTAAATTAGCTAGCACATTACTAGCAAGCACAACAATGGTTTTGTTTTTAACTGCAGGAGTGAAAAGCAATGCCAGTTACCATGGACATAACAGGTCAACAAGGAACCAATCAAATGAGCAGGTACATGTTTTTCTTTGACTCAGATGGTAAATGCTAAATGGCCTGTATTTGATATAGTGCCTTATAAAGTCCTGGAACCCCCAAGTGCTTTACAACACAATCAGTCATTCACCCATATACATATGCATTCACATCCTGGTGGGGACGATCTATGATAGCCACAGCTGCCCTGGGGCGCACTGACAGAGGCTTCAGAAAGAAAGGTAAACATCCTGGTACTGGACCTCCTGAGTGTCTTTTGGCTCATTTACACATTGGTCTGCTCGGCCAGAGCCAGGTATGGACAGTTCGCCCCTGAGTACTTAGAGATTTACGTTAAGCACCATACATGTAACATTTATTCAGCTTAATTACATTTGCTACAGAACTTGAGGAAGAGACTGCAAACCAGTCACTCACAGATATCAGCCAGCAGATCCCTGCGCAATAAACCGCTAACAGCAATATAGCTCCTGCGCTAACAGGCTGTGCTAACATAGCCTTCTCATGAGCATGGCCGTGGGCACGGACAAGGCAGGCCTTGCTTAAAGAGCAAGTCACCCCCAAATCAACTATTTTTTTTCTGATAAACTATATAAATGTGTGTCTAATTGTGCTGCAGACATGTGTAGTCAATAGTTTTGCACTTTAGTGCATTTTAGTTAAAATTTAAATTTTCTGCCTGAAACTGTCAGTGTTGTGCCATTGTCAGGTAAAAACTCTTCACTGCATTTGAATTTAAATCTGCCACCGCTATTGGCTAAGAGGTATGCTATGATGTAAACTGGTACATTATGATGTCACAATGCCATGAGTGTGTTTATTTGTTAGTGGCTCCACCCTCTCGGTCTGCTAGGCAACAGCATTTGTTGCATTTTTCAAACATGAAGTGGGAGTGAAGTACGCTTCTTGTAAAGGGTGACTTGCTCTTTAAGTAGAGCAGAGAAGTCCATGGAATCATTCATATGCATTACTAGTTAGTAAACAAAAGCAGACATGAGTCTTGTTGTTTTGGAAACTGACACGAAGCACACAGTTTCTTACTCTTCTCACTCCTATCCAACAGAACTCACAGCAGACAGTCAGTCCTCGTGTTGCTGCTGTATCTCCGACCCGTCTGAGCTGCAGTCGGACAACATGTTTATACCACTGTATCCAGATTGCTAATAAATCACATGTATGGAAAGCCACAGCTTGCTGATTCTACTCATGCCAATCAGAAGCTTCCACTAGGAGGTAGGCATGAGAGTGACATCACTTCAGCTTGTCTGAAAAATTATCAACCACCTTTGAGCTCCATGTTAAAGAGAAATCAGTGCATGCTAATAAAAATGACTA
>SSNQ01033842.1:7007-17781 GCA_006942095.1 Nothobranchius kuhntae | reverse complement strand
TAAAATGCTTTAAAAACAGGCTTTTTAATAAAATAGCATTGAAGTGTTTTCAATGTGCTTATTCAACTTAAGCCTAATAATGATTAGATCTGTCTTAAAAATGTAAATTCTCTGTATTTTTCCCTGCTGCTTTTCTTTAAACTGAACAGAGCCAGTGTACTGCAGGTTATATGTTTTGTTTTACATTTTTCAATTAAAAAAAAAACTCTTTTTTTTTAATCTATTACAGGTCAGCATGCACTTTGCTGCACATCTGCCTCTGTGCTGGTGAAGTTGTGGGTCTGGAGGATGAGCCTGAGGAAGATGTGTGTGGAGGAGGTCAGTGGTGCTCTGTCCTGCAGGAGGTACCAGCAGACCACCACTATTGTTAACAGGCAAGTCATTCACAGAGATGTAACAGCCGTCGTCTGAGCCAGCCCAGCAGTCCCTGTAGATGGACGATGGAGTGGACAGTGAGAGGAAGCGTCCCAAAGCTCTCTCTGCAGACCGTCCTGTATGATGTTCCTCTGACCACAAATATCCAGCCACAGGTCTGCTCCAGCCCTCCATCCACGTCTGGATCCTCCTGCAGCAGATCCAGCTGCACTGTTAAAGACTTCCTGCTCACTCGGTTTAAATAAATGATCCAGGAAGAGTCACTCAGGTTAATCCTGCTTTAACCGTACATAACTGGTCCATACTGGTTTTGATCTGTAAATAAGTGTAATGTATCTTGTCTCCTTACCATATTTTCATTTTCTGTTCATGTAACATGTTCAAAAACATCTGTAATAATAAAACAGGTGATAAAATCACTGACCAGAAAGAGTTATCAGTTAGTATTTGTTTTAATAAATGTGTTCAAATATCAAACAGCTAAATAACATTAACATGATGACAGTAGAAGGCCTCTCTCCCAGGATGACCAACAGGTAAAGCCTCTCCTGACCCTGGACACCTGCAGTCCTAAACAGAGAAAATCAGAGACCACAGGTGACAAAAAGGCAATAAACACATTTTTACATTCATCCACATGAGAAGATAAAAATTATATTCTTCACACAAACACGTTTTACTTCATTAAAACGTGTCAGCTGTGTAAATCCCTGAATGTAAAACTACTCTTCACAGAAGAACTTCTGTGGTTGTGTGTGTAAACAGCTTCACTCTTCACCTCTAAGCTTAATAAAAATGCTTCTTTGCTCCGTTGTCCTTAAAACAAATGACAAGTTTAATTCACTACACACACACACACACACACACACACACACACACACACACACACACACACACACACACACACACACACACACACACACACACACACACACACGGGAATAACTGGGACCCGCGATACAAACTCGTTCTGGCTGATTTCTGCCTAAAATGTAATTTTAAAAACAAATATACAAACGAAAAATGTCTATAAACTGAACCGCTTTAAGCTTTTAAGGTTTCTACGGCTAGTTTTTAACAAACATACGTTTAAAACTTTGTAGCTCTCCCCATCTTCTCTGCCTGTTGAAAATCCACAGCCAGCGCGCAAAGCATGCTGGGATAGCCTTGTTCTGTGAGGATACAACAGACCCGTCCGAGGGGCGGCCAAGATGGTGGAGTGAGCAGACTCTTTCTACCGAGATCTGCACAGAAAGTTTGTGAACAATGGTAAAACCTCAACTTAATGCTGCCAACACTAACAATTCACTAAACAAGAGGAGATACAGTAATTATAGGGCAAGAATGCCAAACCAGAAAGGAGCGAAAAGGGGACTGGAAAGTTCCAAGTCCAAGATAGCGCCTGAGGATGCTAATGAGAAGAGTGCTACGCCCAGCAACGTGCTAATGGATAGCTTTCATGACTACACAGCTACCGCAGTAGCACTCGAGCTAGCCAAAGAAGAAATGGATGAGTTCCCACCTCTCCCTGTTACACCTCTTAAATCGCCAGCTCTGAAGAAGGTGACGTATGAACGCAGCAGCTCTGACCCAGATGATGCAAATCAGATAATTTCTCGTCTGTCAGCACTAATAAACACCAGGTCTGATAACACTGAGAGCATGGTGAGAGAGAATACGCTTCAGATTGATGGTCTCCAACAGACGATTGATTTTGTGTGTGCGGAAATGAAAGATATGAAGGGGAAAGTTTGTGACCTGGAAAAAAAAGTAACTAAAGAGGAAGGTCGAGTGGACAACTGCCAACAGAGGATATCTGAATTGGAAAGATGTTCCAGGAAGTGGAATCTCAGACTACATGGAGTCAAGGAGGCTGAGAAAGAAGACGTAAGGGAAAAGGTGATTGAGATATGCAAGTCTGTTCTGCCAAAACAAAATCATAGGCTGCCTGACGTCATTGACACCGTATACCGACTCGGAGCCAAGCGACAAGGTAGCACCAGACCTAGAGGCATCATCGTGCAGTTCACCTCCCGAATCTACAGAGATGCCGTATGGAAAGCAGCCAAAACTTCTTCCTACCTGCATAAAAATCATTTGAGATTTGCTAAAGATCTGTCCAGGGAGGACAGAGAACGTCGTGACAAACTATGGCCGATGATAGACAAAGCCCGTAAGGAGGGTAAGCCAGCTTATTTCGTGGGAGGTCGAGGATTCATCAGTGGATCAGAAGTTTTCCCTCCTTCATAGAGAGGCTTATTCAGTATCCATCATAACATTTCTGCAAGCTTGTTTACATGGAGAACTTTATATTTGGGGGCAGCAGTAGCTCAACAGGTTGAGCGGGTTGTCCAGTAATCGGAAGGTTGCAGGTTCGATCCCGGCTCTGGACAGAGAATTCTGCTGTTGTGTCCTTGGGCAAGACACTTAACCCACCTTGCCTGCTGGTGGTGGTCGGAGGGACCGGTGGCGCCTGTGCTCGGCAGCCTCGCCTCTGTCAGCGTGCCCCAGGGCAGCTGTGGCTGCATCGTAGCTCATCCCCACCAGCGAGTGAATGAGTGTGTGAATGGATGAATGATACACTGTAGTGTAAAGCGCTTTGGAGTCCTTACTCTGAGGCGCTATACAAGTGCAGGTCATTTATCATTCATATTTTCACCCTCAGGTTAAAGTTTTATTTTGTGTTGAAGAGTGTGTTTGCTTATAAAAGCTATATTTAAACCATAGAAGACAGTTAAATACTATATTTTTATAAGCTTAGTTACTCAGGGTTTTTACTGTTCTATTGCCTAAATTGTGCAGCACCCGGTCCCCTCATTCTAGATCTATTCTTAGCTGTAGACGTTTAGAACCTACTTTCTCTATCTATCTCTTTTCTAATAACTTTGTCTTTTTCATTTGTTTCTCTTAATACCAGGGGTTTAAGACAAACATGTAAACGCAAAGCTTTATTTTTGTTTGCCAAACAATTTAAAACAGATTTTTGCTTTCTCCAAGAGTGTCATTCCACACCTGCTGATACAAACTTTTGGAAATCGTAATGGGGTAATGACATATGGTTGTCCTATGGCTCTGAGCGTTCTGCTGGAGTTGCCACGCTTAAAAATAATTTTTCTGGGGATGTGTTACACTCTGACTGTGACACCTTAGGACACTACCTCTGCTCAATAATCAGACACAATAACAGTACTTTCATTGCAGTAAATATATATGGTTACAATAATAAAACAGAAAATGATAAATTACTCGACTCCTTAGAAGAAATAATTAATTTCTGGCTCTTCAAATACCCAAATTCAGTCCCATTAATTGGTGGAGACTTTAACATCGCTTTAGACAATACGGTTGATAGGTGGCCTCCAGGGCAGCAATCCTCATACAGTGCAAACTTAAAAAATTTTATGGGAAAATTTAATGTTGTGGATATTTGGTGAAAAAAATTTCCAGATAATAGACTCTTTACTTGGAGCAATAAGACAGAATCCAGGCAATCACGTATTGACTTCTGGCTTGTTTCTGACTGCATTGATAAAGATAATATTACCGTTAATGTACATGCCACCCTCCTCACTGATCATAGAGTGATTCACATTAACGTCCAAATAATTACACTGGATAATATACCTCATAATTTCTCTTATTGGAAGTTAAATAACTCTTTGCTAAAAGATAAAATGGTTAACATGCAGATTCATAATTTAATTGGTTATTATTGGAACAAAGCTAACAGAGAGAAATCCTTTTGTAGAAATTGGGAACTTTTTAAATTTGAAGCATGCAAATTCTTGAAAAGATATGGGAGTCACATTGCTAAATTAAGGAAAACTAAAGAACAAGACGTAATAAGCAGAATTGCCTCTTATTACCAGAAGTCCCCAGAAGAAATCTCAGAGGAAGATAAATTAAGTTTACTAGAACTTCAAAATAAATTGGTCGGTTTATATCGACGCAAGGCTGAGGGTGCTTTTGTAAGATCCAGGAAGAGGTGGCTAGAGGAGGGCGAACAAAATTCTGCTTACTTTTTCAGGCTTGAAAAATACAGATCAAAAATGAACTCTATTCATCAACTAAATATTAATGGCACTGTCTCTGACAATCCTAGAGAAATTTCACATTTCTGTGCCGAATTCTATACTTAACTATACAACTCAAAATATAATGAGGTTGTCTCAACAGGATTTCTCAATAATATTAAAAACCTAAAAACGATTGTTGTGGAAGATAGAAGTTATTGTGACAGCCCTCTGACTGTGGAGGAAGTCTATACTTCCATTTCTGCACTTAAGGCCAATAAATCTCCCGGCACAGATGGTTTGACTGCAGAGTTTTATAAATCTTTTTCTAATCTCCTGGCCCCGTTTTTACTGCAGGTTTTTACAGAAAGTATAGAGAATAACACCCTCCCTCCTACTCTTACTCAAGGTCTCATAACACTTATTCCAAAACCAAACAAAGACTTACTTTTTATTGATAATTGGAGACACATCTCCCTGCTCAATAATGACAATAAGATTATGGCTTTAATACTTGCTAATAGGATTAAAGAGGTCTTGGACACAATTATTGATGAGACACAATCAGGCTTTATGAGAAATAGACACATTTCTAATATTAGACTGGTTTTGGATTTACTTGATTACTCTGATTTGGTATCTGACAATAGCTTCTTCATTCTCTTCCTGTATTTTTATAAGGCTTTTGATACAATTGAACGTCAATTTATTTTCCACTCTTTGGAAAAATTTGGCTTTGGTAGGTTTTTCTGTAAAGCTGTCAAAACCTTATACACAAATGGCAATAGTTCTATTAAAATGGTTAACGGCTCAACCCCGAGATTTGACCTGAAATGTGGTATTCGCCAAGGATGTCCTATTTCACCATATTTATTTTTACTTTGTACACAAATTCTTGCAACTAATATTTCAAACAGTGTTGTACAAGGATTCACCATAGCTGATAAGGAGCTCGTGATTAGCCAGTTAGCCGATGACACCACACTCTTCTTAAAAAATGCAAACCAAATCCCTCTAGCTCTTAGTGTGATTAGTGACTTCTCTGAGGCCTCTGGTTTATGCCTAAATCTAAAAAAGTGTGAGTTGCTAGCAATTAAAGACTGCCCTGCAAATACTGTCTGTAATATTTCTGTCAAACAGGAAGTCACATACCTGGGACTGTTAATATCCAAAGATCAAAAATCAAGATGCTCTTTAAACTTCACTCCAATTATACAGAAAACCCTAAAAAAGTTCAACCAGTGGATGCAGAGGGACTTGTCTTTGAAAGGTAGAGTGTTAATTACTAAAGCTGAAGGGTTATCCTGATTAACATATGCTGCTCTCTCTTTACATCTGGATAAGGAAATTGGTAAAGATATTGACCGTATGCTCTTTAATTTATATGGAAAAACCGTACGCATTATATTAGGAAAACTGTTGTGATGAATAAGTACGAATCAGGTGGGCTTAACGTCCTAGACTTTTCTACTTTGAATAACACTTTCAAAATTAATTGGGCTAAACATTTTCTTAAAAACCCCACCTCTATCTGAGCCTTATACCATATCATATTTTCTCTCGTTTTGGTAGCTTTAATTTTATTTTAAATTGTAATTACAATGTTGAGAAACTCCCTATAAAACTTTCATCCTTCCATAAGCAAGTCCTCTTAGCGTGGACCCTCATTTATGAACACAACTTCTCACCTCACAAATATCTTATCTGGAACAACAGGAGATATTTTATTCAAAAATAAATAACTTTTCCTGGAAACTTGGGTCCAGAATGGGATCCTATTGGTGGCTCAGCTGGTTAATAAAGAGGGACAACTACTTACGACTTTATTGCCCTATATAATTTCCCAATCAGGGTTCAGGAATTCTCAATGGTGCTTGGTGCCATACCCTTAGCGACTTCAATGTTATATAAAAACACTGACAGCTCAATATCTACCTCAGTCACTCTCCCTGATCCAGCTGAGTCACCAATAGGAAAAATCTGCTTTTCTCTAGAACTTGGTAACAGCAATAAGAGAATACGTAGTTTATTCCAGAAAGATATCGTCTCTCTCCCGTATATACCGTAAATCCTCTAATATTGGCCTGTATTCAATTAACAGCCGAGTATCATATTTTGGCCGGTGTCGGAGTCGGCGGAGGTGAATAATGGCCAGTATTTTATTGTGGCCGGGTGGAATGTGGTAACAAGCAAGTACGGGGGGCGGTTGTGTCATCCGTCTCACTTTTGATTTGCCAGTGATAGACCGTGAGGGTAACTGTAACCGTGGGGAGACGAAGAGGAGGCAAAAATTTGATATCAAGTTCAAAGAGAACATGCTGATTATGCTGCAGAACACTCTGGGGAGCAGTAGTAGGGGTTGTATGAACTAGTCGACTTCACTATAGTGACTTTTTATGCCTGTCATCGACTAGTCGCTGTCACGTGATAATGACCGGCAAGATGCACCCCTTGGAAAAGACAGCAGCCTGCTGTCAGCAGGTAACAAGCTCCTGCGCGTCGGTACTGACACGCGATCGTTCATGTCGGCTCATTTCTTTAATGTTTTCTGTCTTTTATTTGCACCTGATGCGTTTCGCTGCTGTGGAGCGGGGCGCATCACCTTGTCCTCCGACGCACCGATCACTGATGCGGCCGGCAAGCAGCGAGCACTCCGCTGTTTTTGCGGTCGGTAGATCTTTTAGAACTGCAGTTCAAAGGTAACTCATAAGGTGAATATATATGAACCCAGGTAGCAGTTTTTCTTTAGGATTGAGAGGAGATGCAGGAAGATAATAAACAGGCAGGACAGAAAAATAGTCAAATAAAAACAAGTTAGTTTTTGTACCTGGTGGTTGCAACAAACAAACACCATTGAAGGTAATCAGAAGTGAGGAACAGAAAATGAAATAATTATTTTAATGTTTAGAGCAGCAGGAACACTGAGAGGCTGCAGGCGCATCAGTGAGTTTGCGGCCGCTGCGCAGGGGGAGGGGGGAGAGGGCTGAAGCAGAAACTACCGTTGTTAAAAGAAATGTGTTTAACTTTGAAAATGTGGGCGCAATTTTAATTTTCAAAAACTCCAGCGAACCATTAGTTCATTTTGCTCAAATAGAAATAGAGGCCTGCCTCTAATTCTGGTCCTCCTTCCAATAAAGGCCTGGAGCTTGATGAGCTTGAGTCAAATACAGGCCCGGGCATGTATTAGAGCAGGGATTCCCAAAGTGTGGTGCTGCCGCTAGGGGGTGCGCGAGGTGAAAAGTGTAATGGCTGCGGAGCTCAGAGAAGTCTATCAGATGTCACTATTAGCGTAGCCAGAAACTCACTTGTGGGTGGGCCAAAGAAAAAGTAAGTGGGCCCAATAAATGTAATTGAAAACAAGTATATTTTTGCGCGTGTGTCCTCCACATGTGCCCTAGCTTCATAATAACAATGCGCCGAGCTTCAGCACTCTGGCCTGCGCACGCCGATATGTTCCGTATTTGATCATTTTTAACGGTGTTGGAGAAATCTGAAGGTGGTGAGTCATTCTGGCAGATTAACACCTGTCTCATGCAGGTGTTCCGATATTGTAAACCTCACACACAGAACATTGTGGATGTAACAAAATAACAAGAAATGATTCCCATTCAGGCTATTGACAGCACGCTGAAGATTTGAAGTTCAGAGTGCGTCTGTCAGAGATCAGACGTGTTCCAGCGGAACCACGGCTCACGGGTGCACAAGTGAGCACATCTGGGCTGGGCAGAAGTAATTTTACAACATTGGTTTAAATAGCACCAATAACGAGACGCGGTGACTGGAGCGGCTCATGGAGCTGTGCCGCACGCGCACACACACACACACACACACACACACACACACACACACACACACACACACACACACACACACACACACACACACAGAGATTCAATAAGCGCGCATGCTGCAAACTCCGGCGCACCGTCAGACTGAAGGCAAAAATGAGAGCTGCCTCCTCCGTGATAAAAACTTTTAAGAGATTTTATAACAACATTTTTCATTCAAGGTCAAATTAAGATATTAGCTTCTATTTTGGGATGACGTATTAAAGTCGGGTCCGCTACAGCTAGTGACTCCTCATGAACCTGACCCACTACTCCTTACTGCAGCATTTGTTAGTCCACGTGGCAGCGGATCGCAGATTCAGCCACACCATAAAACAGCAATATGTCGGTCTGAGGCAAAAGTGAACCTCATGGCATTTCCATCTTTTCCCCTATAGACATTTGATTACGCACAAGTCACAAGTAGGTGATCAGCTCAGGTTTACGCAGAGCAGAAGGAAGGAGAGAGCTCTGGCCGCACAGGTTAAACGTTCCTACTTTAAGAAAACCGTTAAATTGCATTGTTTATGTGCTACCTGGGCACTCTAAATATTTATTTAAAATTAAATCAAAGGAAATTGTAATGGTATCGAATGTTTATTAATTACCATTTAAAAAATGAAAGTGATGGGGAAAAAGGTCGATCATATTTTTCAACCCTGTCTGTGTAGCTTGACATCTGATATATATATATAGCCATGCCCTGATGTGTGTGTGTGTGTGTGTGTGTGTGGGGGGGGGGTGCGTCGACATGGTCGGGACATAGAAGGGGGTGCGCGGCTAAATAAGTTTGGGAACCACTGTATTAGAGGATTTACGGTAATATCTTATTGGAACCGATATGTTCCAGATATCAAGTGGAAGACTGTCTGGATGATCCCCCAGAAATATTTGATTGTAAATAAGGTGAAAGAAGTCTCATTTAAACTTCTACATAAATGTTATCCAGCCAGTCATTACATGGTAAAATTTAAAAGGGACATAAATACTAATTGTACTTTCTGTAGGGATCATCCAGAAACTGTGACACATCTTTTTTGGTGCTGTTCTTTTACACAAAGATTCTGGAAGGAAATTAGCAGGTTTGTTACTGTCCATATTTTAAGGGAGTTTTCTTTACGATGGGAAAATGTTTTATTCTGTTTTTTAAGTTCCCCATGAAGAATGATAAATGTTTTTTATGATAAATCTGCTAATACTTTTAGCTAAATTCTTTATTCATAAATGTAAGGTTACCAACAAAACACCATATTTCTGTCATTTTGTTAAGGATGTGGAATTGTACATAAAATCAATATCAGAATCCACCAACTGTTATTTTTTATTAACAAAACAGTTATCTCTTTGTAAAGCATTGTGAAATAATGTTATTGTTGGGAATCACACTGCATAAAAATGTTTTTGTAAATTAGAAACTCTTTTAAAAATGTGTTTGTTTTTTACCCACCACATTAAGACCATTCTAGATTAAATGTTTTGGTCTGCAAAAACTCCTCTCACATGAAAACTGTTAAATGTTTTATAAATTTACTGTAGATTTAAACTTGCATGGTTACAAAAGCCAAAATACAAAACCTAACAGAAATGCTCAGTGCTCCAAATTAGACTGTTACAGAAAATGTCTACTTCCCAGAACTCTGACCAAAATCTCCAAATATTTTTAGCAAAATACAAACAATGTCGTGGCGAAGAAGATTTAAAAAATCAGCAACTTGAAAGACAACAGTGGGACTATAACTTATTTTATTGATAAAATAAAATCTAGGAAAACTATTTTGGAGTAAATTTTATCAAAACAAAAAAAAAAAAGCAAAATGTGCTACTGCAGAAAATGTAGAAATGATTTAGGTTTGCATTTACTTACTTATATAAACACTTTTTAAAAACCATTCATTTGCATTTAGCCTTTTGTAATTTTTTAAAACAATTTTTAAAAAGACCTCAAATTAAGCTAACCTATAAGAAATACATTGAGCAAATTAAAAACAACTTTGATTGTTTGGGAGAACTGCAACTACTACTGTACATGAAAAATAAAAGTACAGTATAAATATCTGCAACTCACAGATTATTTCAAAGTCACTCTTAAAACATTTCAAATGTGTTACAGATGGCAGAATACACAAGCACTGAAATACCATCAGTTTAGTTTTTCAATCTATTCATACTCCAAAGCTCTAACATCACCGTAGATGATCTGCACCTCAGCCATGTTTTCACCTCTTCCTAGTCTCCTGCCAGCTTCATTTCTTATGAAATTTGGCACAGAATAAACCAAAGTATCTTCATTTGTCTGTAGAAAATGAGGAATCGTTAACAAGGTGAATGGTTATTAACAAATGCAGCATGCATCTTACTCACCGGCTGAATTCGTTCAGCAGCAACTGCCTCAGAATCGACAGCAACTTGTTAAGTGTGAAACCACAAAACAATAATGAGCAAATATACTGCAATTAAAAATAAGAAAATAGCAATTGCACAAGAGAAGCTTTAAATACCATTTATCCCAAGCTGTAATTTCTTGATTTTGCAAAATAGAATGACAATAACAACCAGGCT
>SSNQ01033841.1:51044-63051 GCA_006942095.1 Nothobranchius kuhntae | reverse complement strand
CTGGAAAAAATATGTTTGGATTTTATGAAACCCCGGCTCCCCCAGTGTGAATGCCACAATAAAGTAAGAAGCCCAAGTTAATCCTGTCTACTTGTAGACCATGGGTCCCCTACTGCTAATTAAAGTGAATGGAGGTCTGTGGGACAACGTTTCATATGTGCCATGAAATTCACATATAAGTCTGTGAATTTAAAGACACATTTTGTTGCCAAGAAAGCGCTTATTTTCGACAGCGATTTTAGGTTTTGTGTGAAAACATGTAAACGACTCCAAATTCCCACCTCATTTAATTTCCACCGGCGTGAATTCCATAGAAGTGCGCAGCTGCGGACCCAGAGACTGCAGATTCACTGTTGTGTCTTCTTTTGCACTCCCTCTTTGGAACTCTCAGTTTTGTCCCTGTCTCTTTGTGGTTGCTTAATCTTGACCTCTGACCCCAATCTCAACCATGTCAGGCCTGTTATCCTGAGTACTTTTTTTCTTGAATGTCTTTCCAATGGGACATGCTGTGTTTCTTTCTGAGATTTTGTTAGACTACTTCTTGTTCTCAGACAAGGTTTTACTGAAAGGATTATTACGTTCTGGTAGTAATCTAACCTCTGTCTGGCTAGTAAAAGCTTCCCAAACAAAGTAACATAACAAGGGGGCTAGCAACTTTTTACCTGGAGTCAATTTGTTTTGGATTTTATTTTCTTTGAGTTTTTTTCCCCTTTGAATCAGTGAAATCAGCATTTAAAAAAATACATTGAGGTTATCTTTGTCTGATATTCAAATTAGATTGCTGTTATGAAAAAAAACTAAATACAAAAGAAAAAATAGAAGTGTTGTCCTATTAAGAGGGGGCAAATACCTATTTGCAGCACTGTATGTTCCATTTACTTATTTCCTGTTTAATACAGTCAAGCTGTGAGGTGTTCCTGCTGTAGTTCCTGACAGCTGGGAAGAAAATGTTTGTCCAGCCAATGTGACTTTTAACCAGAATGCCCCCTCAGGTCGAAGACTGTGATTGGAGTGAAAGGTTGTCTATAAAATATGCATGTCACATTAGGGGCTTGTGATGGTGTAAACATGCAGTGTGTGTGTGTGTGTGTGTGCTTGTGATGGCTGCAGCGCTGAGGGATTACTTGAGAAGAGATGTGGTGTGGAGGTGTGGTGTAAAATACTCTCACAATTTGTGAGTAGGCTTTGTGCAGAAATGTAACATGGACATTATTCAAATAAAAACAAAATAAATGCCACAGCTTTTCATTTTTATTTGGTACGCACAAAACTGAAGGATCGGTTTTGAGTTTGTATTAATAAAGCATATCAAATCAAATATTATACTCTCACTGTAAACTATCATAATTCATACAGCGGAGACTGGTTCACACCTGACTTCCTGCCTTTTTCTTTCTCACAAACCATCTGTTTTCACTTCAGTGGTGACAGACTGTGTGTGGCCACGAAATGTTTAGTAACACATAGACGGAAAGGTTTCCATTCGACACGTTAGGAATATGTATATATATCATCGACATATAAATATTGGACAATGGGTTTCCATACGCTCCAATAACACGTTTTTGAAGAAAAATGGGAGGTGGCTACTACTTCTTTAATATTTAGATATTAAATCTAAAGTAAGTTGCTCTAAACTGCCACACTAATGATTACACATGTGTACAGCACCATTAGACACTCATCCATACAGGTTATCAGCAAAAAAAGGTTAATTTAGGCGTTACTTGCTCTTTAACTAAGATGCACTAAAGTGCCAAAATATTGACTACACGTGTCTACAGTATGATTAGACACTCATTTGTATTTTAATCAGCAAAAACAAGTTGATTTGTGGATGACTTGCTCTTTAAACGTCTTCTGAAATCACCATATGAAGCACAGGAGTTCCCCAGGGTGTCTTTCTGAGACCCCTGGTATTTACATTTATAATATCATAACGGGTCACTAGGAAGTTACACTCTCACCCAGGTAAGGATGGCCTTGTAACTGAATGCAAACGTTTCGCCTTGTAGCTCTATATGTTTTGCTGCTCTGGGTTCAGAGCTCAGTTGGAGTGAGAAATACTTGTTGGGGAAACTTCCTTCTGTGCCGTCCATGACTGACTCCACAATATAGAGCTTTTGGATTGTATAAAGTGAAAGGGCTCCTTAGCAAAAACAATGACTTATTCCACAGGGTCAGAACAAGATCATTTGTTTTGGTGCATCACTGTTGTCTTCTACAATAGACACTAAACACACACTTCATTCATGATTGATGACAATGCATTAGATTCAGTAAAATGTGCCAAGTTTCTGGGGACACACATTATTGATGAACTGACCTAGACTACAAACGCCCATTTCTGCCTTCTAGAACAAACACTTCCTACAACAACTGAAGAGGACAAGTGTCCCCTTGCACCACATTATCTTTTCACACTTTGTGGAACATCCTGGCCAGAAGCATTCCAGTATGGTGTGAAAGTCCTACCATCTCAGACTAAACGTCCATCCAGAGAATAGTGGCGACACCTGAGAGAATCATTATCTTCCACCTACTGAAGACTTTTATTTGAGATGTGTGTGAGCAGAACATTCAAAAGCACTAAAGGACTCCCAATACACACATTAGACTGACATTAAAGGGTCAAGGAAAAAAAAGTACACAAGCATGCAATCATAGAGGCACATTATAAAATCAGCCTGACTCTGCGAGCGGTCATCCTGACACTGTCAGGTGTTTATTTTCCCTTTCAGAGGAAGAATTAATGAGTGCGGCTGAAATACAGTACTATCTATCGTAAAGGTCTCACGAGGAAAGCATCGATCTGGAGCCGTATTTCTGACGGCTCGATGGACGGTAATCAATGGTGACTCTCTTTTGCTAAGTTTTGCTGTAAACATATTCCTGAGGAAAACGTCCAGCTCCTCCGTGAGTATAAGCACTCCACTGTGGTTACTTGTATCCATCTCTTATTCAGTGTCTGCCAATACAATATAAGGGAAGCAGAAGAAATACAATAAAACAGCAAATTTAAAAGTCATTAAACAAAAATAAAGAACTAAAAAGCTTTAAACTTATTTTATTTAGAACTAAGGTTGACTGTAAACCTTAGAGTTAGGACATAAAATATTTGCCAGAATGCAGATGGTCTTTGAGAAGCTTGGCAATAGGTTTGAGTATGCACAAAACATCCAAAGAGAGGTTTGGGTGGTTTATTACTGAGTTAGAAGTTAGCATATAGTCAAACGATGCAGCTCACCTTCATCAGCATGGCCTAATGTGCAGACTGCAACCCAATCACACCGTCAGTAAATAAGGTTTGTTCATGTTTATGTTTATTTATTTAGCAGACGCTTTTATCCAAAGCGACTTACAATTTATAGCCTATAGGGCATGTTGTGGTCTGTGGGGGAAACCGGAGTACCTGGAGGAAACCCACACATGCATGGGGAGAACACGCAACTCCACGCAGAAAGGCCGCAGCCGAGTTTCGAACCTGCAACCTTCGTGCTGCGAGGCAACAGTGCTAACCACTGCGCCACCATGCAGCCCCATGTGGATTAGATTGTAGTGTCTATTAGATGAATATAACATCAGAATTAAAGGATGAGATATGAATGAATGAGGATCATTAAAAGCAAATGTAGACAATAATACAAATGAAAAAAGAAGGTTGAAACAGAAGCCATCTTAAATAACAGGGTCTTTAGCTGCTTTTTAAAGGTGCTGCATTGTGCTAGCGTGGCATGTTCTTTTTGTCTGTAATTGTGTCAAGACATGATCCAAGAAAGTCATGTCAGAACTGAGCTTCGAGCATGGTGCGGTGCCATTCATGGGGAAAAAAGTATTTAGTCAGCCTCCAATTGTGCAAGTTCTCCCACTTAAAAAGATGAGAGAGGCCTGTAATTTTCATCATAGGTATGCCTGAGCTATGAGAGACAAAATGAGTAAAGAAATTCCAGAAAATCACATAGTCTGATTTTTAAATAATTTATTTGCAAATTATGGTGGAAAAATAAATATTTAGCCAATAATGAAAGTCCATCTCAATACTTTGTTGTTGGCAATGACACAGGTCAAACGTTTTCTGTGAGACTTCACAAGGTTTTCTTTCACACATGGTTGCAGGTATTTTGGCCCATTCCTCCATGCAGATCTTCCCTTGGACTAGGACAGAGGAGCCTCTTACAGAAGTCACAGGTCTGTGAGAGCCAAAATATTGCTAGTTTGTAGGAGACCAAATACTTCTTATCTACCATAATTTGCAAAAAAATTTCTTTAAAAATCAGGCGATGTAATTTTCTGGATTTGTTTTTACTCATTTTGTCTCTCATAGTTGAGGTATATCTATGATGAAAATTACAGGCCTGTCCCATCTTTTTAAGTAGAATAACTTGCACAACTGTTGGCTAACTAAATACATTTTTGTCCCATGGTATGCAGTAGTATAGTCATAGATTTGTTCTGCAGACAAAACAAGTGGTGAATAGCCAGGAGAAAGCAAGTCTTATCCAGTTGTGTCTGGCTCAAGGCTGCCCAGTCCTGGTCCTGGAGGGCTGCTATCCAGCATGTTTTAGCTGTTTCCCTGCTTCAACATACCTGGTTTTAATCAGCAGGTGATTTACAGTCTTCTGCAAAGGCAGATGAGATGCTGAACAGGTGATCAAACCACTGAATCAGGTGTGTTAGAGCAGGGAAACAACTAAAACATGCTGGATACCAGCCCTCTAAGACCAGGATTGGGCATCCCTGTTCTCAGCTGGTCCTCAAAGGTCACTGAATCAGGCTTCTATTGAGCTCACTGACATACCAAAAACAGATCACGCAGTCATTGATTAAGTCGAGTTGGAGCAAAAAAAACAAACAAAAAACAAACAACTAAACCATGCAGTGAAACGGCCTTGGAAAACCAGGTTTGGACACCAAAGTTGTATCTAATCAACAGCTATTGACAGGATCCATGCCGTATAACATATGTTAATTATTCCTATAACTGTCTCCCATCAAATTACATTCTGAGTTGAAAATAACAACATGTACTAAAGTAATTGCCTCTGGCTTATGTTTAATCCAATAAACAAAAATGTAGATTCAAATATAAACCTCTTTTCACAGCTCTGTTTGCCCACAGCATTGTGCACAAAATGTTCCCTGATGTTCAGTGTTTTAACACTTTCAGTGACAAGTTTTCAGACTCCAACACAATCTGGTCAGCCTTCCCAACTTCTATTTTTACTGGAATACACCAAGATAAAAGCATTGTGTTAATCGTTTCAAGAGGACTTTGGAGAATTTTTTTTAATCAGGATTTCTGTGAATCTGTTGTGACAGATTACTCAGGGGCAGCCGTGGTAAAAGCGGTGCTCTATGCATGAATAAAAAGTACATTTGTATTACTAAACTAGATACAATACTACCATTCAGGTGCCGACTATTTACCTTTAAGTATTTTCACCAGGAATCACTGCTAACAAAAGCTTCTTCTAACACATCAGACCTCAAGAGAAGGCGTCAGACTGATCCTGGATCAGAGATCTGACTGATAGCTTATGCTCTTGGTGCTCATGGGGCAGGCAGAGTGAAACCACACTTCCACATAAAACCGGACTCTCAGCCCCCCACTGAGCGGCATTGTTCCCAGATTTGGCTCACTGAATTACTGCACAAAGAAAACTCAACCTTTCCACAAAGATGGAAGGAATTAGAAGTGAATTAGAGCTCCAGAGCCATGAAAACACAAATACTTTTACTCTGATTTACTACAGCTCACCAGCAGCACAGTTCTCAGTAAATATAGATGTTGTTTCTCTTCATTTAAAGGGGCATTATGGAAGTTTGACAGCTAAAACATGTATAGAAATAATAAATGTCTTCTTCATACATTCTCCTGCAATGCCCTGGTCCTGTAGAATGAGCCCTGGCATTTTTACTGTGATTGCCTGTTTTTCTGTAAAGTCACAGAAAAAGAGAGATGCTCGGGTCGAGCAGGCTGCTTCATGCGCGTTCACGCTCAGGCATCGCCCGTAGCATTTGCTATCCGTAGCTTTAGCAGCAGAGAGAGAGAGGCAGTGCCACTTTGTCGCTGTTCCTAACGCCTAGTGACAAAGCTAGCTACATTTCTGAGGACCCTTAGCTACTTTCTTCTAGATATTTCCTCCAAATTAGCAACAAAATAGCCATTTTCGCTCCAAACCGTTTTTTGAAAGTTGTTTCAGCTGTCACCAAGGATATAAATGTTACAGATACCAAAGACATCACTGGCACTTTAGCACACTTAGTAAGACATTGGACTCTTGTGCAATAAATCCGGGTTCGATTCTGGAAGTGAACGTAGTTTATTTAGAGGTTTCTTTTTTACATTAATGGTATATTTTTTTACAGTAAGATGCCCAAATTTTTATTTGAGACTCGCCAAACGGCATTGAATTCACAGATAAAAAAGATGTGGGCTCAACTTTCATTTTGGAACAATTTTTCAAGCAAGGGAAGGGAATGATCTGAGCATGCAGGAGGACTGACCCATCATAAACCTTTGTCGGCTGTGCTGAAGAGAAAGGTACAGAACCAAATTATTTAATTAATTAGCTGCGTGTTCTCCTGTCGTCTGTCCTCCAGGCCACACACACACACACACACACGGGACTGTCTCAGCTGTTACTTTCGTTAAGGCGTGTGCACGTACAGCATGCACGCCTCGTGCACGAGCCTACTATTGAAGCTGCCGTTACGCTTTTGGCCTGAGGGGGCAACCGCGAGCGTAAAAATTCAAAACTCTGTAAAGTCCCTTTAAAAGAAAATCCTATTGAGGTTTTTGTGCTTTTGTGTCAAATCAGTCCAAATCGTTTCTTTTCAAAGATCCTAGCTTAACACAATACGTGAGGTCTGGTTATTAATCCTTCAAGTTTTTATTCTGTCCTTAAAAAGCTTGGTACATTTTTCTTTTGTCAAACCATTAAAGAAATTCACCAAAAATATAGAAATAAATAAATAAATGTTTCGGATGTTCTAGGATTGAAGCTTCCCACAAGAACTCCACGGTACAGATCGAATCACTGGATAGTTTGGGATAGTGTCACCTCATTCTGCTCTGCCAACCCTTTTTGTTAGTTGCTAGGAGACAACTCTGTAGTGCCTAAAGGTTTGCAGACATTGTGTAATGTTCCAGAGTCCTACTTGTACAGCTCGAGCATGAAAAAAGAAAAACATTCACCGTGAAAGAATATCTGATTAATCAACCAGTCATTTTCACAATGCATGAAAATGTTTTGAGTGATTTACTCTTTTGATGAAACGTGTTCATTTAATGAGAAGGTTCACATTGAAGATTTCTGTGATGCAGCAATGCCTGGATGATTTTTAAAAAAAAATTTCAAGGAAACTTGCTTTTCGTGGCAAAAATTCTATCCAAGAATGAAAGAAGTCCGAATCCCTTTTCATCTCTCCTGTCGTTGTTTGAAATGATTAGATTATCTCCAGTGGGGGGCAGTAAAGGTCTTTATCACATTGATATTTCACAGCATCTTCTTCTTTTTTTTTTTTCTTTACTTGTTTTTACCTTCATTATGTCTCAATTTTTTGTCATCCACATATGACCCAACCACCGAGAGCTGGAAACAAAGCGACCAGTCTTTTGGTGAAATTGTGGAGAGGAAGATGCTTCCTACAAAGCCTTCTCAGATCAATAACAGCTACACCTACCAAAACACCCCTAAATACTCAGGAGGAAAATACTCTGATGAGTCAGAACGTTAGAGCCTCTGGTGAATTGACTGACATTGATTCTTTCATCACAGTGGCACCTGTTAAGATGTGGGATAAATTAGGCAGCAAAAGAACAAGAAAACAGGCAACCAGCAGGATCAGAGCAGCTGCTTTAGAGAGCAGGGCCTGAATTGGGATTGAATGTGGTGTCTCTCCTCTGAGAGGCAGAAATTATTGAGCGAAGTCGTCCAAAGAAAGGCAGTTGAGCAACAAGGGGGTCATGAGTTCCAGAGGCTCAGTGGTGAGTGAAAGCTGGCCCAGGAAGACTGATACCATAAAGAATAATCAGGACAAACGTACTAGTTGCTGCACGCTCCATGACCCACACAACCATTTTGAATGCAACTGGATCAAGACCAGTTTGCCAATGTGAAGGAAATCATGATTTGGCGGGTTGTCTAAGTTATTTCTGCATCAAGAGATACTTGCGTAAGCTCCCACTATGTGCTTTATAATGCCAAAGCAAATTCCCCAAACTGTTTTTCCATTAACATCCATGACTGCACCATGTCCTGTCCTGAACTGTGTAGCGTATGACTACATACTAGAATCAACACTGTTTACTATCAGTTGTTAATTCTGAGGATGATCAAGCACATTAGCATATGAGCTTATATCATGTATGAATATCTAAGATACTTATATAATCGAAAGAAGTTCATGCACCAACCTACTTGGTCCATTTTTAATCCAAAGATTAATGTTTAATTTAAGAAAACTAAATTTAATAGCAAAAGTTTATTTTTGAATCAGAAATTAGGAATCTTTGCTTTTTCAATAACCAGAAATATTTATACCGTTCTGTGTTTCATTTCAAAGATTAGGCAGAGTTAAAAAATTGAAGAATTTATTACTAACAATTTTAAACTTGACAATTTGAAACAACAACTTAAATGACAATTAAAAATGACAATTCCAGCTTTGATATTAAACTTGGTATCAAAAAGCTTTACCTGTGTCTGGATGGAAAGCTAAAATGAAATGAGAGTTTTGGATGCGTGAATGTTCTCAGAAGGTTTCTTTCAGAGAGAGAAGCACATTCTGGGTTGGAAATAATGGCTTTGCAGCTAACTGTTGTTACTTAGAGAAACAGCATCAGACGTCATCTGTCGAAAGTGTCTACCTCACCCAGTTTCAGGAAACCCCCTTTTGGATCTGAGATGTCAGGTGGAGATGATTTCCGCCGGGCACGAGGATGGTGGAAGGACCTCAATGCGACCAAATCAGTCCTGGGATGTCTCCGTGGGTCACACGACTGATGAAACTACTTGCGTCTCAAAATCAATAACTCTGAAGGAGCTTTGCGTCAGCTGGTTATCGTGCGTTTTTTCAAAGCTATTCTATCAGCATGACAGAACAGCAGGTGGAGGTTAGAGCGGCCGTTCCTTTATCCTCCTGTGATGGTGGATGGTTCACGAACTGAAGTCAAAGCTGCTGGAAAGTTAGTTTTAACAACCCCCTCAGAACACGCCCACTCTCAGAGCAAGAAAGCTTTGGTCATGAGTCAAAGACATGTGATGGCAGATTACCTTCCTTGGATAAGCTCTGTGCTGGATGGATAAGGTGGAAGTTGACCTTCTGGTTACTGAGCACCATAACCGATTATCAGCCATAATCATACCCAAAGCATAATAATTCATTTCAGTAATTAAAAATAAATTTACTGAACCAAGTGATTATTTATGATGATTATAATAACAGTAATAAAGTCAAAGAGTTTATTAAAATTATTATTTAGATTATTATTGTGAAACTTGAAGTGTCCTTCTTCTGGGACGGAACAGCAGCAGACAAGGATGATATATTCAGCAGACAAGGGTGATATTCAGCCGCCATCAAGACTCCTGGATTAATCTGTGGAACCCAAAATTTACAATCTGACCCAGCTTGACCTAGCTGGGAAAATGTGACCTATCCCACAAATTAGAGGACCGTCATGACGCTACAACTGGCTTTCATGGTCCACATCAATAGTTATATAGAGTATTATGCTATGTCTGTATGATGCAAGCACAAAACAGGATTGTAGCTTAGGCCTATCCTAAAACTAACCCCAACCCCCTAACCCTAACCCTAACCCTGGCAATCTATCCATCCATCCATCCATCCATCCATCCATCCATCCATATTTTCATCTGGTTATCCAGAGTCGGGTCGCGGGGGCAGTAGTCTAAGGCAGTGGTTCCCAAACTTATTTAGCCGCGCACCCCCTTCTATGTCCCGATCATGTTGACGCACCCCCCAGCCCCCACATCAGGGCATGGCTATATATATATATATATATATATATATATATATATATATATATATCAGACGTCAAGCTAAACAGACAGGGTTAAAAAAAATATGATCGACCTTTTTCCCCATCACTTTCATTTTTTAAATAGCAATTAATAAACATTCAATACCATTACAATTTCCTTTGATTTAATTTTAAATAAATATTTAGAGTGCCCAGGTAGCACATAAACAATGCAATTTAATGGTTTTCTTAAAGTAGGAACGTTTAACCTGTGCGACCAGAGTGCTTTCCTTCCTTCTGCTCTGCGTAAACCTGAGCTGATCACCTACTTGTGCGTAAACCTGAGCTAATCACCTACTTGTGCGTAATCAAATGTCTATAGGGGAAAATATGGAAACGATATAGCCATGAGGTTCACTTTTACCTCAGACAGACTTATTGCTGTTTTATGGTGTGGCTGAATCTGCGATCCGCTGCCACGCTGACTGGAATAACAAATGCTGCAGTAACATGAGTTCAGGTTCGGAGTCACTGGCTGGAGCGGACCCGACTTTAATACGTCATCCCAAAATAGAAGCTAATATCTTAATTTGGCCTTGAATGAAAAATGTTGTTATAAAATCTCTTAAAAGTTTTTATCACAGTGGAGGCAGCGCTCATTTCTGCCTTCAGTCTGACGGCGCGCCGGAGTTTGCGCCGTATTTGTTCCTTTTTTTTCTCTCTGAATAAATTAAACTTGTAAGCGCTCCGTGCGCGCTTATTGAATCTCTGTGTGTGTGTGTGTGTGTATGTGCGTGCGTGCGCTCGCGGCACAGCTCCATGAAGCTTGGTTTATGCTTGACGCATTCGCTTTCCGCTTGGTGATGCGGCTCGCGGATGGAACGCGCTTCACAACTTGCAGCGTTTAAGTCACCGCCTCTCATTATTGGCGCTATTTAAACTTCTGCCCAGGCCAGATGTGCTCACTTGTGCACCCGTGAGCCGTGGTTCCGCTGGAACGCGTCTGACCTCTGACAGACGCACTCTGAACTTCAGATCTTCCGCGCGCTTTTAATAGCCTGAATGGGAATCATTCCTTGATTTATTTTGTTACTTCCACAATGTTCTGTGTGTGAGGTTTACAATGTTAGAACACCTGCATGAGACAGGTGTTAATTACAATCTGCCAGAATGACTCACCACCTTCAGATTCCTCCAACACCGTTAAAAATGATCAAATACGGAACATATCGGCGTGCGCAGGCCAGAGTGCTGAAGCTCGGCGCATTGTTATTATGAAGTTAGGGCACATGTGGAGGACACACACACACACACATACACAAGCAAAATATACTTGTTTTCAATTAAATTTATTGTGCCCACTTACTTTTTCTTAGGCCCACCCACAAATGAGTTTCTGACTACGCTAATGGTGACATATGACAGACTTCTCTGAGCTCTGCAGCCATTACACTTTTCACCTCGCGCACCCCCTAGCGGCAGCTCGCGCACCCCCGGGGGTGCGCGCACCACACTTTGGGAATCCCTGGCCTAAGGCAAGAGGCCCAGACTTCCCTCTCCCCAGCCACTTGGGCCAGCTCCCTTTTCCAAATCAAGACCATGGTCTCAGATTTAGAGGAGCTGATTCTCATCCCAGCTGCTTCACACTCAGCTGCGAACTGCTCCAGCGAAAGCTGAAAATCACGTTCTGATGAAGCCAACAGGACCACATCATCTGCAAAAAGCAGAGACCTGATCGTCAGGCCACCAAAATGGATGCCCTCCACACCTTGGCTGCACCTAGAAATCCTGTCCATAAAGGTTATGAACAGAATTGGTGACAAAGGGCAACCTTGGCAGAGTCCAACTCATACAGGGACCTAACAGCCCGTATCAGAGGGCCTGGTACCCCATGCTCCCAGAGTACCCCCACAGGGCCCCACAGGGCCCCCCGAGGGACGCGGTCAAACGCCTTCTCCAAATCCACAAAACATATGTAGACTGGTTGGGCAAATTCCTATGCACCCTCCAGAATCC
>SSNQ01033841.1:32471-51034 GCA_006942095.1 Nothobranchius kuhntae | reverse complement strand
GCCCACTTACTTTTTCTTAGGCCCACCCACAAATGAGTTTCTGACTACGCTAATGGTGACATATGACAGACTTCTCTGAGCTCTGCAGCCATTACACTTTTCACCTCGCGCACCCCCTAGCGGCAGCTCGCGCACCCCCGGGGGTGCGCGCACCACACTTTGGGAATCCCTGGCCTAAGGCAAGAGGCCCAGACTTCCCTCTCCCCAGCCACTTGGGCCAGCTCCTCTGAGGGAATCCCAAGGCGTTCCCTGGCCAGGTAAGAGACATAGTCCGTCCACCGTGTCCTGGGTCAAACTTCAGGTCTCCTCCCGGTTAGATGTGCCCATAAAACCTCACCAAGGAGGCGTCCAGGAGGCATCCTGACCAGATGCCCAAGCCACCTCAAATGGCTCGTCTCGATGTGGAGGAGCAGCGGGTCTACTCCGAGCCCCTCTCGAATGTCCGAGCTTCTCACCCTATCCCTAAGGGAGAGCCCAGCCACTCTTCGGAGAAAAGTCATTTCGGCCGCTTGTATCCGCAATCTCGTTCTTTCGGTCACTACCCAAAGCTCATGACCATAGGTGAGGGTAGGAACGTAGATCGACCGGTAAATCGAGAGCTTCGCCTTCTGACTTATCTCTCTCTTCACCACGACAGACCGGTAAAACTCCCGCATCACTGCAGATGCAGCACCAATCCGCCTATTGATCTCATGCTCCAGTTTTCCCTCACTCGTGAACAAAACCCCGAGATACTTAAACTCCTCCACTTGGGGCAGGACCTCATCCCTGACCCGGAGAAGGCATTCTACCCTTTTCCAAATCAAGACCATGGTCTCAGATTTAGAGGAGCTGATTCTCATCCCAGCTGCTTCACACTCAGCTGCGAACTGCTCCAGCGAAAGCTGAAAATCACGTTCTGATGAAGCCAACAGGACCACATCATCTGCAAAAAGCAGAGACCTGATCGTCAGGCCACCAAAATGGATGCCCTCCACACCTTGGCTGCGCCTAGAAATCCTGTCCATAAAGGTTATGAACAGAATTGGTGACAAAGGGCAACCTTGGCAGAGTCCAACTCATACAGGGACCTAACAGCCCGTATCAGAGGGCCTGGTACCCCATGCTCCCAGAGTACCCCCACAGGGCCCCCCGAGGGACGCGGTCAAACGCCTTCTCCAAATCCACAAAACATATGTAGACTGGTTGGGCAAATTCCTATGCACCCTCCAGAATCCTCCTAAGGATATAGAGCTGGTCCAGTGTTCCACGGCCAGGACGAAAACCACATTGCTCCTCCCAAATCTGAGGTTCAACAATCCGATGGACCCTCCGCTCCAGAACCCCTGAATAGACCTTACCAGGAAGGCTCAGGAGTGTGATCTCCCTGTAGTTGGGACACACCCTGCGGTCCCCCTTTTTAAATAAGGGGACCACCACCCCGGTCTGCCAGTCCAGTGGGACTCCCCTCGATGTCCACGCGATATTGCAGAGTCGCGTCAGCCAACACAGCCTCACAACATCCAGAGCCTTAAGCCGGGCGTACACTATGCGACTTTTTCACTCGCAGCACTCAGCTTCAGCTCAAACTGTACGACTTCCTCGCAGAGCAGATCTCACGAGTCATGTGCTCACACTGTACGACCCAGTTCTCGTATGCGACCTGACTGCTCACACTGTACGTCTGGTAGCAACACGTCGGCCCTAAAAATGTGCTAAAAATAGCAGTTTTTACTCAACACGTCAGACTTTTTTGTCTTGCCTGTTGTCCTTCGGGAGTGCTGCAGGAGGACACACGGGGATTTATGGGGGTTGGATGAGGAAAACGAAATGAAGAAAGTAAATCTGTGTTTTGTGATCAGTTTAATTTGACATGAACACGACAAACACGCTTTCTTGACAATCTTTGTGAGTAAAAAAAACGTGTAGAAACAAAAACGAACAGCGTGTGTTATTAGGAAATAGCGAGCGACCGGCGTTGATGCAGGATTGCGCGCGCATGCGCCGTGAGCGGTTCTGATACTTTTTTGGATCGTAGCTGCTCGCAGCCGCTCGCAGCGCCGCTTCAACAGTGCGATACCCTCACGAGGGACGAGCGAAATATTAAACACACCAGAAGTCCCTGCGACCTCACGACTGCTGATCGGCGGCTGGTCACGTGGTGTTAATCGCCTCTCGTAACCCCCTGTACACTACACGACCGCTCGGCGCAAAACTCGCCCCGATGTCGTGGCTTCTCGCACGACTGGAAAATCGGCTCAAAAAAGTGAAAAAGTCGCACAGTGTACGCCCGGCTTTAAGGAACTCTGGGTGGATCTCATCCACCCCCAGAGCCTTGCCACAGAGGAGCTTTTTAACCACCTCAGTGACCTCAGCGCCAGAGATTTGAGAGGCCAACCCAAAGTCCCCAGACTCTGCTTCCTCATTGGAAGACGTGTCGGTGGGATTGAGGAGGTCTTCGAAGTATTCTGCCCACCGATCCACAACGCCCTGAGGAGAGGTCAGCAGCACACCGGCCCCACTATTGATAGTGTTGGTAGTGCACTGCCCCCCCCCCCGAGGTGCCGGATGGTGGACCAGAAACTCCTCTAAGTCTTGCTCCATGGTCTCACCAAACTCCTCCCATGCCAGGGTTTTTGCCTTAGCGACCACCCGAGCCGTGTTCCGCTTGGACTGCCGGTACCCGTCAGCTGCCTCTGGAGCCACACAGGCCAAAAAGACCTAATAGAACTCTTTCTTCAGCTTGACAGCATCCCTAACCGCCGGTGTCCATCAGCGGGTTCAGGGGTTGCCACCACGACAGGCACCGATGATCCTGCGACCCCAGCTCTGGTCGGCCGCCTCAACAATGGAGACACAGAACAGGATCCATTCAGACTCAATGTCCCCAGCCTCCCCCGGAACATTTTGGAAGTTCTGTCGGAGGTGGGAATTGAAGCTCCTTCCTCCCAACCACACCTCTCCAGGTCTCACTGTCGTTGCCCACGTGAGCATTAAAGTCCCCCAGCAGAACGAGGGAGTCACCAGAAGGAGCGCTTTCCAGCACCCCCTCCAAGGCCTCCAAAAAGGGTGAGTAGTCTGAACTGTAGTTTGGTGCATAAGCACAGACCACAGTCAGAACCCGTCCCCCCACATGTAGGCGGGGGGAGGCTACCCTCTCATTCACTGGGGTAAACCCCAACGTACAGGCACCAAGATGGGGGGCAACTAGTATGCCCACCCCTGCTCGGCGCCTCTCAGTGGGAGCAACTCCAGAGTGGTAGAAAGTCCAACTCCTCTCAAGGAAATTGGTTCCAGAGCCAGAGCCATGCGTTGAGGTGAGTCTGACTATATCTAGTCAGAACCTCTCAACCTCACACACCAACTCAGGCTCCTTCCCCACCAGAGAGGTGACATTCCATGTAGCCAAGGATTAGACCGCCAAGGTCCCCGCCCTCGACTACCACCCGTCACACACTGAACCCGACCCCTTTGGCCCCTCCCACGAGTGGTGAGCCCATGGGAAGGGGGACCCACGTTTTCTCTTTGGGCTGTGCCCGGCCGGGCTCAATGGGTGAAAGCCCAGCCACCAGGCGCTCGCCAACGTGCCCCACCTCCAGGCCTGTTTACTCTTCTATGATGCAGAATCGTTTATGCCCGCATCTCGATGCATCGATTATTTGATTATTTTCCTCAGCTCTATCTATCCTACACCTTCCGGTCGGCCGTCGGGGGTGGGGGTGGGGGTGGGGGGTGCGGGCGGGGTTTGGGAGCCACAAAGAGAGGGCTTGCGGGCCGGATGTGGCCCGCGGGCCGCCAATTCAGGACCACTGGTCTATGTTCTGGCTGATTTTGTTTGCATTAGTAAAAGTCCCACATCTCAATTTGACTAAGCATTTGTAAAAAGCTGATCCGTCATTTTAAAATTAGATTTAGTAATAGCAACCTTTTATAGGAGCCAGGGTAGCCATTATTTACCCCTGTTTTTTCCACTGCAGGAGCTTGGGCCAAATGAATTACCTGAATAAAAATATCCCCTAGAAAACAGCCCTGGTAGGGAGGCATTACTCCTGAAACATCATGAAACTTTCAGGGAGGTTGAAGAACTCGCTATAGGTCTGTTTGAATCTCCAGCATTCCCCGCAACCATTCACTAGAAATGTACACATACCAAAAATGAGACAGCTGCTTGCTGACTCGAAAATTGGATCATTTCACATCAGCAACCTGTGTCTGATCTACCTCTGTAGCTCATAGCAGAATCAAATTTCAATAAATCAAAACTAAAAGACATGTCAAGAGTAATTAAATATCCAGGTATAAAGGTTCCAGGATGGAATTTTAATTTTCAACTTTAGAGGATTAAAAGGCTTCTGGCTAACAACGAGATGCATGGCAGGACAGTAAAACCTCTGAAGACCTATAAAATCCCAGTCTCATATTTTAAAAGCTTTTTGGAAGCATTAAGAGGAAATCAATGTAAGGTGGTTATTTAGATGTTGTGACTAGCCGATGTAGACCATTGATTCATTTGGTTTTAAACTCTGAAACTGCTGTGAGGATGCCTGCGGCAATTTACTTTCTCTTCTTTTCTGAAACCTCACTAATCTGCAAACAAGCTTTAAAAGCTCAGTTTGAGGATTAGACCACAGAAGTCCACAGTGTCCTTCTAACAAACGTGACCAGTGATGCTCTAGGCTTTAGGTAAAGCAGGTGCTTTTAAGATGATCATAATGATCACAAAACTAATACTTTTACACAGAATGTTACTCACATCTATTGAAGATGTCGAATGCAAAACTTGTTTTGAAGGAAGACGAATGAATAGAAGGACAATGAAGACTTATTTGAACTCACTGATGACACAGTCATGGTCATTTCAAAGTTTAAATCCCAATTTGATGCTTTGCTGAATTAGGACTGAAAAGTAGGTTGAAGAAAATTCAAAAATATTTGTGCATCAATTGCAGGACTTGGTGTTTAATGGTACAAAAATCATATATGTTTCCTTGTTGAAACATGCTGGCAGTGTAGACATGTGATATGACGTGGTATGGTCATAGAGAACTGTCCACGCTGGCCTCATATTAAATGGTAAATGGCCTGTATTTGATATAGCGCCTTCTAGAGTTCTTGAAACCCCCCAAGGTGCTTTACAACACAATCAGTCATTCACCCATTCACACACTGGTGGGGATAAGCTACAATGTAGCCACAGCTGCCCTGGGGCGCACTGACAGAGGCGAGGCTGCCGAGCACTGGCGCCACCAGTTCCTCCGACCACCACCAGCAGGCAACATGGGTTAAGTGTCTTGCCCAAGGACACAACGACAGTGACAGACTGAGCGGGGCTCGAACCTGCAACCTTTCAATTACGGGGCAAGCACTTAACTCCTGTGCCACCGTCTCCCCATGCTATGACAGTTATGCCATAAACATTGTACTAATAAGATATTATTTTGTAGCGTGACAGGGCCTAAAGCCTTCTTCTCTTTGCAATGAACACCACCTAACTGGGTGAGATCGTTTGATAGCTTAGCTCCTCCTACCACTAATATGCTGACGAAACCCAGCTCTATCTGTCGTTCCCACCAGACGACCACACAGTTTCTGCACAAATCTCGGACTGTCTCTCTAACATATAAAGATGGATGAGATCTCACCTTCTCCAACTCAACCTCTCAAAAACTGAATTATTTGTCACATACCATACCATACCATACCATACCATACCATACACACCATACCATACCATATCATACATACCATACCATACCATACAATACCAAATCGCACTATACCATACCATACATACCATACCATACCATACCATACCATACAATACCAAATCGCATTATACCATACCATACCATACCATACCATACCATACCATACAATACCAAATCACATTATACCATACCATACCATACCATACCATACCATACCATACCATACCATACCATACCATACCATACCATACCATACCATACAATACCAAATCACATTATACCATACCATACCATACTATACCATACCATACCATACCATACCATACCATACCATACCATACCATACCATACCATACCATACAATACCAAATCGCATTATACCATACCATACCATACCATACCATACCATACCATACCATACCATACCATACCATACCATACCATACCATACCATACCATACCATACCGTCTTCCCACTATACCTCCATCATACCATCACCACACCATACAATGCCTTGTTCTCTCATGTCCCTACCAGAATTTTTTTTATTTAACAATTTCATAAAGTCTCACATGCACTTCAACAAGTACATTGCAGCAGTGGAGCAATGCGAGTAAGCTAGTAGTTACCATTGATCACTTTTTGCCAATGATTAAACTAACCATTCAAAAAGTTGCTTTAGGCTTTGTGATGCCTTTCAGTGATTCCTGCTGATGACAGGGGTGTGTTTGGTTGCACTGGAGCCACAAGAACTCCTCCTTTCTCTCCTCAGGCATGAAAAGACTGATTCGTCTCTAAAGTCTTCACAAAAAAAAGTCAGTGTCAGAGTTACCCAGAGTTAGAAGAAAATTCTATTTATGACTTACAAAGAGATCAAACAAATTCATGTTTCAAAAGTTGGCTTGAGGGAAAATTACAGCCTCCATTAGGATTTGAATTTTGTGTATTCGATTTAATTCCAAGCTTCAGTATCGGCCTTGAATATTTTATTAGTGGGGATGACAGATGCAGAATATTAATGAGAGAGGCTTTTTTAAGCTTCAGTCTTTGTTTAGCTTTGTGTTTGAGCTGTTGTGTTATAAATGTAAGAAGAATCCTGTCTGATAATTTTGATATGTGACATAATGAAAGTGAAAACTGTTTGATCTGACACATGCTGCAATGATCAACACACAAAGCAAACAAAAAGAAAACCTCTTTTGTATTCCTTGCATGTTCCATGTGACTTCGGTCTTCTCCCTTGCAGTTGTGCAACTTGCAACTCGGATGTGATGTTCATCTTCAGGGACTTAAAGCAGAGCACTGCTTTCAGCTGCAACAGGCTTAGAGTTTCTTGGCATGCCTGGAGGAACATATACCTCAGGTGATTTGGGATTTGTTGCCTGAGACTTTTTGTAGCAGCAGCATAAGGGAGGTGAGGATGTTGAACTGAACTAATGGCTTATTCTTTTCTGTTGACAGGATGCTGCTGAATCTGGACGCCGGCCACATGCTGAGGTTTTTGTGTGGTCGACTGTGGCCACACTTCTAGGAAAAACACTTAGGCAGATAAATGGCTGACAGCTTATTTGTGCAAAAGAGGAGTAATTTATTTTAGCAGGGCAGATTGCCTCTGGAGAAAACTTAACCTTTAAAGGGACTTTACGGAGTTTTGAATTTTTATGCTCGCTATTGCCCCCTCAGGCCAAAAGCGTAACGGCAGCTTCAATAGTAGGCTCGTGCACAAGGCGCGCATGCTGTACGTGCACACTCCTTAACGAAAATAAAAGCTGAGACAGTCAGCCCTGTGTGTGTGTGTGTGTGTGTGAGTTCACTATTGGGGAATTTTAATCACTGGTCCTTTCTGAAAAGGATTAATGCCAGATTTAGATATGATCTATTTTTTTCGGGCAAAGTTTTTTATGGTGAAGGGGTGAGCGCAGATACAGAAAATTCACCTCTATTTCATCTATAAAAAACATTGTCTGAGTAAAGAATAAGGAAGAGAGTTTGAGGATGTGAATGAAAGTTGTCAACTGTGAAATTAATCTTAATGTTTAAGTGTGCAGAAAAAATAATCGAATGACAATATCAGGCTGTAAAACAAAATAAAAAACATGAACAAATAAAGAAAAGAACTAGAGAATGCTCAGCAAAAACAAACACCCATTACATCTGCAATAGTTCTCATGTTGAATAATTAACAAACGTCAGCAAAAGCTAAGTTGGAAATAATTCATTATTACTGAAAATAGCTGCAGAATGTCTGAGTGTGCTCAAATATTTTCTGTGCTAAATGACAAGCACTTTTCCGTATACTTAATGTGAATTCATGTGCTTTTATTTACCATTTTCCAGTTGTAACGTCCAGCATTGATCAGTTTTTAGGTACTGATTGACCATTCAACATCTGATCAAAAAGGAGACACGAGACTGCATGCGTTCCCTTTAAATTGGCCTGCCTTCATCCCATCAGCTGGAGCTCAGAGCCTCTCTGCAGCTCTGAACACAGATAATGAACTGTCAACAATAATGTTCTCTCGTCAAGGTCCAGCTTCCCTTATCATCCTACAGGATTCTTCATGCCTTTGAATTAGTGAACACTCGCAGCCCGGATTAGTTGCTGAATCAAAGACTGATTTCCTAAATTAAATACGAACTTCTACAACTTATAAGCTGGATAATCATTAAATAAACGTTTGTTTATTGCTACTTACAATAATTATAATACAATGAAATGTTTCATTAATCTGTGCTCAATGATTGAAGTTTGAAATGAATGTTATGTTATTATTATAGCGATTGAAATATGTTTCAGCATGTTGATATGACGAGGTCATCACCATTTGCACTCACACAAGAACAAAGTAAGGTAAAGTTTAACCCGTGACACATAGATAGTCCTCTACCTCAGATCAGAACATCCGGTATCAAGGAAGGCGTGTTTCTGAGGTTGTCTTGGTAACCATTCCTCAGCTTGTCAACCGCTGGTTGGCTACACAAATCATAACATGATAACTTTAAAACTGGATCACTCTGGTGATTCATCAGATCAGTTCAGTTCAGCTCAGCAGAGTAGTTCTTGAGAAAAGCTTCAGACTGGCCATCTGAAGCAAAACCCTCTTTAACCCATCAAAGCTTTTGACACGTCGTCAAAAATCTTTTTGCACCTGCGAAGCTGACACAACAACAGTTCCTGCAGAACGAGGTGATATTGTTCCGACTCCTTAAAGAGTCCCAGACGCGTGGTTCCATGCATCTGTCGTGACCCGAGACATCTCTGGACTGGAGAGTCGGTGCCACGGTATTCTACAGCCCTTCGGTGCTGAGGTTATCCGACCTCTCAGACCTTCGGATCCACCAAGAGGGTCTCCAGAACGGGTGAAGTAGACACACAGATAGTGTCTGATGTGCTTTTGATAATAATCAACTTCACAGCTTAATGCTAACCTAATTCTTTTACATCCAGAACGCAGCTCTCCGAGATACGGAAGTTCTGACTAACATCGCATTCACACATAGGTTCATACATCACATCTAGTTCCATCCATCACAGTAAATGCTTAGGTAACTTGTCATGTTTTAATTGTTGGTAAAATAAATTCTTACTTTTATAAACCTGACTTTTTTCTGAATCAACACGAAGTGTGTACAATCCCCTAATAAATAAAGAATCCTAGAATCTTCTGATAAACACACAAAGACCAAGCAGGTTGATATTCCATATGTAGATAGAGTATCACAGCTTACTGGTCATAAGTAGAGGTAATATATATATATTGATCTCTTAAAGCACTCAATTTACCGAACCCTACACAGTGTTTTTATTCTGATTTCTGTTTTTCTTTACACCTGCTGCATAGTACGGTGTACATTTAGGACATCCTCAGACCATAGAGACTGAAACAGTCAGGTTTCACTCAAAAACCCATCAGACATCTGACTAAACAGCATCAGACAAAAAGGACTCAGGAAAAAGTGTCAGAAGAAAGAGTTTTTTCTGCGGGCTTTCAGTGCTTTTCACAGGAAACAATACAGATACAAACTCATACAAACCATTGTTTGAAGGTTTTAAAAGCAGAATCTAATCAGCTGACCAATTTGTAAAACGTCTTGATAAAAATGTAAGACAGTGTCATGGTTCAGTTTTCCCCTCACTGACTGCACACCTGCTTCTCTAATCAGCCTCATTCAGCCCACCCGAAACACTTCTAACCGTCTCCCTGTCTCACCTTTGCCCTGCACTAGATCAGTTCTCCTCAGTCTCTGCCTCTCAGCCTGATTATTATGTAACGGTAAATCTTGGGTAGCTAGAAATGTAGCCACAACTCAGTAGTGTGTGTGAACAAAAATGTAGTTTTAATTAACAGAACTCTGTGTTCGGGAAACGATAGACCACTCGCAGATCTCAGTTCCTCTTTGGTCTGACTTCTCCACGGGCGGCACAGACACGGAAAAACTCCACAAATAAAACCATAATCCAAAAGACTCGGCAAAATGGAAAGGGTCAAACACAGGAAGGCAGAAGTTGCAGGAGGGAGTGCAGAAAGTATGTGGTTGTCATGATTCTGGTGTGTTACGTAACCAATCAGAAAACGAGGTGACAGAAACACGCTGCCGAGTTTGTTAACTCCAAGGTCACACGAGATCTCGCAGGATTTCTCGTCTGACAGAGGAATGTCCGCATGTGAAATCGGTAAGTGTGTTTTGCCAGACACACAAACACTGTAGAACCAAAACTTGTACATCTGTGATGTTTTATCTCTCACGTTAGAAAAATTGGTTGACATTGTAAAAAATTCTGGACTGTGAACCAGGCTGAAGCTTTCTGCTCAGCTCCTTTTTCAACATGAAAGATCAGAGCAACACCTTCTTCAGCTTGAGGCAAAATTCACCTCTCAAACTTGGCCATCCCTTTTTACCTCTGCTGAATCAATACTTTGACATAGCAGAGAGGTTTGAACCCCCCCCCCCCGTGTTCCATCTAGGGCGTCAGGCGATGATAAGGTATTCAATGAGTGGGTCAGACCAAGACCAAACCATTTTTTTACTTATTAATTTTGAAAATGATCGGTCACTCTGAGTTTTTCATGCAGGCTGAATGTAAAAATAGTCGTCAACCCCTATTTCCTGCATTAGCTTTTAATAGAAAATAGAAGGAAAAATGCTCGGTTCAGAAAATCCTGACATATCTACATCACACTGTCACTTAGCATTCATGGATTCACCCATGTTGGCTCACAACAGGGAAGACTGTTGTTGGTTTAGCATCCAAGAAACAGCAGAGAATATCTCAAGTAGCAGAAGCTAACCATAAGCAACTCCATCACATGGCAGAACTCCTTCAGGCTTGTGCTATATGTGGAGATAAAACATCAATGTTGCGTGGCAAACTGAGTCAATAGGAGAGTCATATTGCTGTTAGCCAATCAGAGGCGCGATGTCCAAATATCAGGAAATGAGACTCTAAATTCTGTTGTCTGAAGCTAATTTTCCATCCAGCACCAGTCCACAAACAGGCGCACCAGAGCTATTTCCCCCAGAGATCAATTTACAAGGCATTCATTTCAACTAGAGACCGCTGCAAATGTATTAAAAATATGAATAAAGTTGATCTTTAATGATGAAGGACCAAAGAAAAAGTTTTGGAAAACTTTGACCAGGCTGCCTCCTGGAGCCAGGGTAAGGCTCCTGAGGTGACTGGATTCCACCTGTGTGACGGTCTGTGGAGAGAAGAAAGTGAAAACTGTTTAGCATCTTAAAATGTGTATTCCTGTAAATAGTGTTCATCTATTTGAGTTCAGGAGGCCCCTTGACTTATGCAGAAAGATACACCTTGCAGCCTAAATTCAAGTGAAACTGGGAGGAAAAGAAAAATGACATGGAAGACAGGTTGTGCCCCGTGGTCTGAATGTGATGCTTAGAAGTGTAGAAGATGGTGGATTTCAACATTTCCACCAGCAAGCTGTCAATTCCCTCCGACGCAAAGCAGCAAAGATGCACCGACTGGAAGAGATAGGCAGAGGAAAAACATCTTCAGGCTCCTCTGCAGTTTAAGCATTTGATGACCCCTCAACCAGAGCTTATTTAACATCTATTATTTCTTCATGAAGTGGTGCAGAAATTACAGTATATCCCACTCCACCAACACATGCTGCTAGTTCTCCATTCAGACACGTTTTCAGTTACGATTGCTCTTTACGTTCGGATGTGCCAACTGATGCAACTTCTGCTGTATAACTCAGAACGTTTGATTGATTTTCTTTTGCCTATTTGGACAGTTTGTGTTGCTAGGCAACCTCCAGCAAATACAAGAATAATTTACATTGATGAGAAGCAAGTTTAAAGTCAAAGCTGAGAGAAAAATGTACCATTTCACAGATTTCCGTATGATCCTGAGAGAAGAGGACATCACTGCCTGCTACATAATATTGATTAAAAACTGTTAGCAGCCGAGAGAATATTAAAGTCCACACACACACACACACACACACACACACACACACACACACACACACGCACACACTAGCTATTTCTCCACTTCCCTCTGGCACGTTGTCACAAACACATTACTCACACTTTCACTTTTGCCTGCAACTTCTCATCTCATTATTTCTGTCGATAACAATTAGCATTTCCTCTTTGTTACTAGTTCCGCTGCCGTCCCACGGACCTGCAGGCTGACAGCGTCACCACAGCCACTTTAGAAATTCATCCACTGTAATGTGCGGTGGAATAAAATCTGCACTTCTGCCACACATGCTGGTTTTGGGGTGCGCTAACTATGACGTCATCACACAACCTTTACCTTATAATTGAACAGTAAAACAAAAATGCATTCAGCACCTGACCACATTGCTTTGAAAAATAAACTTGTCTTTGCAACTTAAAGCAATGCTGTGCAACTGTTACATATTCTAAAATGATTTTCTTGATGTGCTAAAATGTTAATGAAATGTCACTCAGACCCCCGCCACCCCCTGTGGCCTGAATACCCCACATGCAACTTCAGGCCGCCAACTGTGGACTGACAGACCACAGCTGACTTGCTTGATTTAATGATGAATCACTCCTGTAGACACTAATGAAAACCGAGGAGACCTTTCAGCAGTTAGATTAAGGTAGTTCCACTAAGCAGACACTAGGGGGTGCTTAAAGCAAGCCAAAACTGCCAAGTGTGCCTTTATAGCCCAGTTCACATGATCAGGAACTTTACACTTTTGGACAATTTTAGCATGAAAGACCTCACATGGCAATTTCAAAAGTCACTGACATACCAGTTTTCGTCGTAGCGTCTCAGCAAAACTGCACACTACACACAAATGTGAAGTCAAACGTGACTTAAGAGTAAGCAAACATGGCGGAGGAGGAGTGTGCAACGGGATTTCATCACCTAGCCTTCTGATTGGCTCAGGGCTACAGGTCTAATTTAACAGAAGAATATTTCTTTGTTCTCAAAAAATCAGGCATTATTATTATTTTTTTTTTACATTTATGGACCAAATGTTAACTCTTCTAAAGCACAATGTTATCGTAGAGTTAAGGACAAACCTTCAGTTTTAACAAACTGTTCAACAGCAAAACATGCATACTGTTTTTTTCAGGACAAGAATGATGAGTGATGTTTGCAGCTGAGACAGAATTAAGGGTTAGAGTTGTTGCACCTCTGAGCCTGAAGTAAAAACAATTACAGAGTTGATTGGGTGTGAGGAACAGCTGGTAAAGTGGATCGTGCTGCTCATAAACCCCAAACCCAGACCTCTGAACTTCTGACAGCTAAAAGACACCTTTGTTTAGTTCACAAGAGAAAAGTCACAAATGCATTTTCAGAGTCGTTAACAAAATGCCATTCTTTGTTATTTTCACTTCTTTGCTGGTAATAATCTGTTAATCTCTTGGACTAATCTGGTTTGCACTCATCTTCTGAACCACTCAATGCACATAAAGGTCACGGGGAGCTGGTGCATGAATCCAGCATACTTCAGGCGAGAGGTGGGGGACGCCCTCGAGAGGTCTCCTGTCCTTCAAAGTGCCGCACAGAGACACACAACCATCACACACTCACTCACATCCAGGGACAGTTAAGGGTCTCCAATGAACCCCACATGCATGTTTGAGAAGTTGGAGCACCCGGAGGGACACCCATGGATGCATGGGGAGACCATGCAATCTCTGTGCAGAGAGGTTTCAGCTGAGATTTGAACCTGTGACCTGCATGGCAACAGTGCATCACCAGTTACAGCAACCTGATCACAGCAGAAATAACCATGTTTACAGCCTGGTACAAAAAACATTTAGGGCTTAATAGGTCAAGTTTACCATCATGACAACTCTGAAGGGGGTGAGGTTCTTGTACCTCATGCTTGAAATGATCCTTTTGACTGAGGTGTGTGATGAGCCGTCAGCGCTAGTGCTAGCAGATTACCCTCCTGTGAGCTCCAGGGAAGGCCTCAGCCTCACATTAAAAGGGATATACTCTGGAAGGCAGAAAGTAACAGTCACTCAACAGTTTAATGGCTAAAAGCGTCCGCCACCGCTTTAGTTAGCTCTCAGCTAGCTCAGTTAGCTCCTAGCTACATGAGCTCAGACTTTCAATCATCTGCTCCCACCCTCAGCTCCATTTTTGTATTTTTGGGGAGTGACGAGATGCGTAACGCAACTAAGATGGCAGTGCCCACTGGGCTTTAATTAAGCTCTTCAAAAACCGAGTGACGGCAGCTAATAATACCTCCATATTTTTTCCACTGGTGAATAACAAAAAATGCTAGAGTTCCTTGATATAAAATAATCTTGTTACATTTTTAAATAATTCACGTTGCCTCTTTTTTCTTCTTCTATAAACCCGCACATTTCAGGGCACACAACAAGAGTATTAAAATGTTGATTTCCCAGACTCATTCCCTACACTTCTGGGGGAACAGATTGCCTTTCTGCAGGTTAAAAATAGCTCTAATGCTGCTTGCAACTTCATTTTCTAGGAATTATGAGTCTTTTCCCTGTTGTGTGCATCTCATCCAAAGAAAACTGATGGGATTTCACCATCAACCGTTTGCCTTTTTACAGATTTATTTATTTTTTTATTTTCATGTGCTGGTGCTTTTTCATTGAGGAGCTCAGATTCAGACTTGGATGTCCTATCACTTCCATAGAAGAAGAAGAAGAAGAAGAAGAAGAAGAAGAAGAAGAAGAAGAAGAAGAAGAAGAAGAAGAAGAAGAAGAAGAAGAAGAAGAAGAAGAAGAAGAAGAAGAAAGTATCATTTCTATAGCGCCTCTCAAGATAAAAATCACGAGGCGCTTAACACCGTGCCATACCATCTCCAGTTGTTGCTGCTAAACTGTGGTGATGGAAACATACTGGTTCAGCCACTCCAGTCAGTCCCCACTGGCTGCAGGCCTCATTAAAGCCGTAGAGGGCTCAATGGTCTGTCACACTACATCTACTTACCCATTTGTCTAACGGTGACCATTGTAGCATTGTGTGCATGCAAGCATGTCAGTGGGTGGGCAGGTTTTGACTGTAGCAGCTGGTCACAGTGGTACCACGATGTCCATTAGTTGTCTCTTTTTAGTTCTTTTACTTCACTCCAGCAGGTCTTTTAGCCAGCACCAACACACACACACACACACACACACACACACACACACACACAAATACAAACACGTTTACTTTTAAGTGTTCTGTGGTTTACTAATGATGATGTGTGCATGCTGGTGTTTTATCTGGATGATGAAACGTAGACATTGCTTTTGAGTTATCCACAAAAACAACAATTAAAACCCTCAACTTTTGATTTTGTTGCACAACCTTTCAGCTTAAACACATAAATCCAGTCATTTCTGCAACTCTCAGTGAGACGTCTGCACCGGTTGGCAGGTGTCTTTACCCACTCCTCATGAGAAAACTGCTCCAGCTGTGTCGGATTTGAAGGGTTCCTCCTGCTGCAGGCTGCAGGTTTCAGCTCTCTCCAGATGCTCAACGGGATTTAGATCAGAGACCCATTTCTGTCAAGTGTTTTGTATCCATTTCAGGGTGATTCTGTCTGTGTTTTGGGTCATTAACCTGTTGGAGGATGAAGCTTTCTGACACAGTTTAGAACACTTTTTCCGGAATACCTTTGTAGTCCTTACCTAGTCACCTAGTCCTCATCACCTAGTGGCAGAAGCAGCAAAGCAGCGTCAGAACAGAACCAAGTTTCCATGTTCCATTGGAGACTCAATGTTCTTCTCTTTGAAAACTTCATTTTTGTGTCCGTGAACAAAGTCCTGATGTGTTTTAGCAAATCCCATCCACATCTGTTGAAGTTAAAGTTCCACTATTTGTTCTCTGCATTTGACGCGTCCTGTGGGGGTGCATATAGTGCTTTAACCCCACAATCCAACCCCTTAATGCTAAGTGTCAAGCATGGGGGCATTGGGTCCCATTTTTTTTTTCAAAGGCTTTGATATGACCTGACTGGGATTTGAACCCCAATCACCCAGTACCGACACTCTTACCACTAGGCCACTGAACTGGTCCACTTCTGTCTCGTCTGTAGCTTGTTAGTACGCCTTTTGGCTAACAGCTTTTTTATGATTTGCTTTCAGCCGCGGTTTGCTGCTCAGTCCTCGTCCATTAAGTCCACTTTGGTTCAAAAAGCAGTGGATGGTGTGGGGAAGTTGTTCTTGGCTTTCTGTTTCCGTTTATCTTATTTTGTTTTGTTGTCTCATGTGCAGGAAGATTTCATAATAGCAAGCTGCTAAAAGAATAGAATAGAAAATTATCAGACATCACAATGATCCACATCCTAATATAACATAACAAACAAAATTAAAAATATATAAACAATGATATATAATCTATCTGTCACACTAAAACTCAGACATGTTATTAAAAACTTCCAATAGCATTGTATCACTTAGCGTGGGATTTGTTAGAACTTGAATAGTCCCATTTAGTGATTCCTTATTTCTACATTTAAAAATGAGATTTTGTCAGTAGAAGAAGAAGAAGAAGAAGAAGATATCATTTCTATAGCGCCTCTCAAGATAAAAATCACGAGGCGCTTCACAAAAACAAAAAATATAAAAATTGTAAAAATTGAAAAAAAGCACTTTGAAAATGTTTAAAAATATATTTAAAATGAGCAAGAATAAGCAATTGCGATTTAAAAGAAAAAATGTTAAGAAAGAGAGAGAGTGAACAGGAAAGAGGGAAATCAGTGGATCCTGAGGAAGTATAGCATGACAGGTCGGTTGGTCACAAACAAAACTTGGACGTTGGAGTTTAAGCATCATTGTAGGCCACCTGCATCTGTTTTATTTTAGTTCTGCTATAAATATTACACCACAACTGAATATATATATATATATATATATATATATATATATATATATATATATATATATATATATCACAAACACCTTTAAAGAACAAAATAGCATGAAATTATTTTTAAAAGCATACAGTGAAATAGGACAAAAGTTTTCATGAACATTTCAAAATACAGAAAAGTCCAGTCCCTCTATGATCAGCTGTTGGATTTTATGCTTTCATTCCTTCCTTAGCAACTCATCCAACAGGACTATGTGTTTTAAAAATCCTATTACAGTTCTCCTTTTGCATATAAACTTATTCAGGTGGACGGTTTCGGATGCCAGACGACATTTCTGCCGACAACACCACAAGCAGCACATGAGCTAAGTGACGAAAGCTTCAGTTGCTTTGAACTTGTGAAGGAAGGTGTGAAATGGGTCAGATGGTGCTCATTTAACATGATTTGATTCTCTTATTATATTCTTCATTAACTAAATACGCTCCAGCAACTCATCCGACTTTTGACCGGATTAACTGAGAGTTTTAGCGTTCCAGATTCAAAAACTTTATCTCCTTCTTTTCTGATAAAGCCTCTAAATCTTCTTATCTCCAACTGTGTCCTTGACCTTCATCGTGAACCAAGCCAGGGTTCAGCCTCTCAATATTTCTCCTAATCTACAAATACAAACCAGCCTCAAACAGAAAAACTTAGTGTAAATCTGTACTATAAAGACCAAAAGTCACACTAACACAATGTTGGTCGATTTTACAGAGTGTGCTGGGTGTAATTGTTGCCTATTTAGTTACATGTATTATTGTTTAGTTAAAGGCAAAGGCAAGGATAGTAATGACAAGAAGGCAGAAAATAGCAATTCATTACATTTGTTTGAAATCCTCCTCTTTTGTGCACATATTTGCTATTTTTAATTATTTTTTCATATTTAATGAAAATGCATAAAAGGTTTTCTTTGGAGGATGCAGCTGCAGCCTCTTTCTAAAACAGAATTGGACCTTCTGTGTGGAAATGTCTTTAAAATGTCCTTAGGTTCTCTGTTCTTATCTGCTTCTGATAAAAGCAGAAATAACCAAGAACACTCTAATTTCTTCTTAACAAATAATTCTTCTATCTATGTGATCAGGTCTGGGTTTTCAGAGACGTCTCATAATGCAAAACTGTTTGAAAATACAAAAATCTGGTCTACTCATGCTATAAGCTTAACGTATTACAAACAAATGCAATGTTTGCCTAAAAGCACAAGGAGATTATGTTGCAGTGAACACAAAGGATAGATTGTAATGCACAAATGTGACACTTTATAATCCCAGCAGCTGCTGAAGAGGAGAAGCTCAGAGTTAACAACACAGTTTTAGGCACAGGAACAACTTTAATCTTATGAGAGGAGATGAAGAACAAAAACACTAAATATCAGCCACACAGTTATGAAAACACATTTTGTAAAATGTAAAAAAATTAAATTTTTAAAAAAAATAAAAAACAGAGTCAAAAGGGACTTTTTCCACTGGGAACTCAAACTAAACTTGAATTATTTAATCAAGGGATGCCCAAACTTTTCAAGCTACGGGTCAAAAAAAGGCCACAAGA
>SSNQ01033841.1:7231-27949 GCA_006942095.1 Nothobranchius kuhntae | reverse complement strand
TATCTAGGAAAAGAAGTGGGTCAAGGTCAAGTAAGGGCCCTTGCTGACAAAATCCAGGCCATAGTTTCTTTTCCTCCCCCTACCACTCGGAGGGAACTGCGTCGGTTCCTAGGAATGACGGGATATTATAGATGTTTCTGTAGAAACTTTTCGACTGTCGCTAAACCGTTAACCGACATGCTGTCCACTAACATTCCCTTTTCTTGGACCCCAGACTGTCACCAGGCTTTCCTTTCTCTCAGAAACCTGCTTTGTTGCGCACCGATCCTGGCTGCTCCTGATCTGTCCCGGCCCTTTAAAATCGAGGTTGACGCCTCTGACGTCGGAGCAGGAGCTGTTCTCCTCCAGGAGGAAGCTAACGGACTTGATCACCCCGTCTGCTATTTCTCCAGGAAGTTCAACCAGTCACAACGCAACTATTCTACAATAGAAAAGGAAACTCTGGCTTTAATTTGGTCCCTGCAACATTTTCATGTGTATGTCTGCAGCCATTTCACCACTGTTGTTTTCTCAGATCACAACCCGCTGACCTTCCTCCACCGCATGTTCAATTCAAATCAACGCCTAATGAGATGGGCTCTCCTACTCCAGGAGTTCAACATCGAGGTCCGCCACAAGAAGGGGACGGACAACATGATGGCTGACGCGCTATCCCGATGCCACACCGCTTGAGGCTCCCTAGTAGAGATTTTGTTTTTGGTTTAGCTGTAAGGATCTCCTTTAAGGCTAGTGTTGGTAGCGCAAGCTACCATCTCGGGAACACTCCGCAGCGCTGAGGATCAGCGCAGCGCGATTTTTTGTGTTTAATCAGCCCGCCTTCAGAGATCCAGGGATTTTGTTTGTTTCTCGTTAGTTAGTGGGAGCACTCTTGTTTTTGGTGACAACAACAAAAATGACTTTTAGTTGTTGTTTTGAGGGGGAGGGTGTTACAGACGCTGTCTGTTTTGTGGCCACAAGATGGCCTCGGTGCTCCTCCTGTTCTCCTGGCTCCAGCTGAGCCAGGTGTTGCTAATCATTCAATCAGGGAGCTTCCTTTAAAAGCCAGCTCCCTCTGTCATTCGAGGAGGGAAGCTTAGCAGAGGCCTGTGCGTTAAAGCTGGTGTTCCTCTTTTCCCTCCTAGAGCTGACTTATTAAGTCTTGTTGTGTAACCTGTGTGGTCTAGTTATTCTTCCTCGATTAGAGCTCGTTTACATTTCTATTTAGATTACTCGTTAAAGAGTTCAGCTCACCCTTTTGGTGGAGCTTTTTGTGTTTAGCTCGTTCCTTTAGTTTCCCGGATTAGTACCGGCGTTTTGTGTTTATTAATATTATTGTTATTTACCCAGTATTGGAGGATCCTTGTGTTTAGTCTTATTAGTAATTCCCCAGAGTGGATGTCCTTTTGGTTTTGTATACATTTTTGTCTTTGCCTGCATAAAGCAGTGATTTTTAGTTAATAAACTCCTCTAAGAGAGTAAATCTTGGTTTGTCCGGTATTTCACATATATTTCTTTACGCCCCCTTTACCATCATCTCCTAGACGAGCTGGGGGCCGTAAAAAACATGTTTAATGTGCAATAACTGTAAAAACTAATTTCAACACACATAATTATTATACATATTTAATCACGTAAATGTGTATTTCATGTAAATTTGTACATACATCAATCTGATTCCAGTTTACTTGTTACACTTCTGCTGCAGCAAACAAATTTCCCTTTTGGGATAATAAAACATTTCTGATTCTCAATGAGATGTTTTTACCTCGAATGTAAAAACATCTGATTGAGAATCAGAAATGTTTTATTGTCACAAAAACTGGGAAATATGACATTTGTAAGAGGATACTGATGACATTATTTCCTATAAAAGTGTTTCCTATGTACTTATCTGTTGTTTTTTATTTATCATATGACAGGTTTTTCACACCATCCTGAGCCATGCAAAAGAAGGTTCTTGTCACCACACCCATGACCACAGCCGAATCAGAAAGGTGCTTTTCTACTTTAAAGAGGATTAAGACTTTCCTTGAGGAACACCATGACACAGCATGGGCTGAATGCTCTTGCCATGCTCTCCATGGAAAAAAAAGCTTGTCACAAACATTCCTGACTTCAATAAAAAGCTAATCGAGAGCTTTGCCACTCAGAAGGACAGAAGGGCAAAATTTCTGTACAAATGAGGTATCACACACACACAAATGCATCCACTTGATCTTTGTATAAAGTTGACCTTGGCACAACACTCCAGAAATATTTAACAGTGTAAATTTCTGGCATTTTGTCTAAGTAGTGTTTACTACCATTACTGTAACAGTGACCTGCTCATAATTTTTTTGTGTTCACTCAAATGTTGAAATTAAACAAAATGTTTTTGTTACTTGCCTCTTGCATTGCCTATTTACCATTTATGGTCATGTTATTTTATGTGCAATTTAATGCAATATTTTTCAACCTTGGTCCGCAAGGCAGCGTGCCAATAGTCAGACACACCTGGATTAATCAGTTTGTCCAATGATGTAAGACAGGAAATAAAAGAGCTGTGCTTAATTCAGGAAATAGTGAAGTTGTGCACAAAGCTCAGAAAGCACAAGTTTGTTTAAAAATAAAAAAATAGCACAGCCCCACCAAAAATATTTTTCACCAGCCGCCACTGGTATCCTGGTGCCAAGAGCACAAAAGGACACCTTTATGTCTGAACATGGTGATCATTATGGACAATCAATGAGTGGCACAGAAGTCAAATAACAAAACACCACTCGAATTCAGATCGGGGGGGTGTTCCTCCCAACCACACCTCTCCAGGTCTCACTGTCGTTGTCCACGTGTGCATTTAAGTCCCCCAGCAGAACGAGGGAGTCACTGGAAAGAGCGCTTTCCAGCACCCCTCCACGGTCTCCAAAAGGGTGAGTAGTTTTAGCTGTAGTTTGGTGCATAAGCACAGACCACAGTCAGACCCCCCCCATGTAGGCAGAGGGAGGCTACCCTCTCATTCACTGGGGTAAACCCCAATGTACAGGCACCAAGATGGGATGCAACTAGCATGCCCACCCCTGCTCGGCACCTCTCAGTAGGAGCAACTCCAGAGTGGTAGAAAGTCCAACCCCTCTCAAGGAAACTGGTTCCAGAGCCAGAGCCATGCTTTGAGGTGAGTCCAATTATATCTAGTCGGAACCTCTCAACCTCACACACCAACTCAGGTGCCTTCTCCACCAGAGGTGACATTCCATGTGCCAAGAGTCAGCTTCTGTAGCCGAGGATCAGACCGCCAAGGTCCCCGCCCTCGACTACCACCCGTCACACACTGCACCCGACCCCTTGGGCCCCTTCCATGAGTTGTGAGCCCATGGGAAGGGGGACCCGCGTTTCCTCTTTGGTCTGTGCCCGGCCGGGCTCCATGGGTGAAAGCCCGGCCACCAGGCGCTCGCCAACGTGCCCCAACTCCAGGCCTGGCTCCAGAGGGGGGCCCCGGTGACCCACATCCAGCGAGGGAACACGGTTTCCATTTATATAATTCATCATAAGAGGTCTTCGCGCAGTTCTTTGTCTGATCCCTCACCTAGGACCTGTTTGCCATGGGTGACCCTACCAGTGGCAGAAAGCCTCAGACAACTTAGCTCCTTGGATCATTGAGACACTCAAACCCCTCCACCATGGGAAGGTGGCAGCCCAAGGCAAGAATAATTAGATAATCTGGACATGTTCAGTTTTAAAATAAATTGACAAAACATCCAACTTAACTTTGAGATTATTAGATGCATTTAAGCGAATCAGCCATTTTTAAACATACATATTGAACGTTGTTGGATTTGTTGCCAGTTCCAATGCAGTGTGAAAGCCGTATGAATGTAGAAGAGCATCATGTGTTGCTGCTGGTAGTCAGAACGTCTGCAGCAGGAGTCTTCTTTATGTAGGTCAGGAAGCGAGCAGTGTTGGCAGACAACAAATCACAACAAAACTCACCTATTTAGGGAGTCATCCATTAAAGTTTTGTTTTAATTCTAGAATTAAATACATGCGATACCTGTGGTGCAAGATCCTCTGAGATATTTAAAAGTGTAGGTAGATGTCACCATTCGCCTCTTTATATTGTCCCAGGCAGACTTTTGCTACCAACTTTTATTTGTAGTTGAGGAATAAATTCATTCAGTGCTATAGATTAGTGATGGCAGATTTCCAGGCTGACAAGAGGAAAGCTAGGGAATTTGTGCACAAACTGAATCACTTTCTTTTTAATCAGCTTCAAGTTTTTTGTTTCAAATACAAAAATTTCTAAACTTGAAAATCTGTAATAAAGTGTGACTTCTGGAATCTTAGTTTCAAGACGAATGACAATTGTATGGTAACTTTATTTTTAATGTGCATTTCTGCCAATGAATGTTCATGAAATGTTGAAAAAATATAAAATATTAAATGGTTATGGCGTTTTGTAACTACAGCACATCTTCATTTTAATGTTTATCAATAAAATGTAAGTTATTACTCACTAAGTAACATTAATTTCCTCTTGTGCTAAGTGATTTGCTCAGATGTGTGCATTTTTAGGGCAGGCATTCATATTTGGACACTTTCATATTCACTTAAAACCACAGGATTTAATCCAACCAATCATCAGAGATCAAACACATAAACACGATAAGATTGTTGGTTCAAACTGGAAATCGTGAAGTAGGAAGGAAACACCTTCGCATTGGTAGTTTGAGATCCAGCATCTATAAAGGAATGACGATGCATTAACTCAAAATAGATGAGTTTCAATTGAATTCAATTTATTTATATATATATAGCGCCAAATCACAACAAGAGTCGTCTCATGGTTCTTCACAAAGCAAACATTCCAATGGAGGTCATTTATTTATGTTAATTATTTCAACATTTCCCAAGTAAGGAAACCCAGCAGATTGCATCGAGTCACTAACTTGTGTCAGAGAATTTACAGCGATCTCCATAATAAGCAAGCATGTAGCGACAGTGGAGAGAAAAACTCCCCTTTAATGAGAATAAACCTCCAACAGAAACAGCCTTAGTATGAGCAGCCATCCGCTTCATGTCCATCTGGGTGGTATCAGTAATACAGCTGGATTTATGCACATTTTAGAAGAGCATACAGAGTATTTATTTATTTAAGAAAAAAAAAAAACTTAATTTAGCAGGAGAATGCAAAGTCTGTATGTAACAGTGCAACTATCCCCCATAACAACATAGAAAAACTGTCAAATAAAAGTCTGGGCTTCAGAAGTTTGACTTGTCAGCTGTTAAATCTAGAGTGGTCATGAAAGAAAGTGATGCAACACACTGGTAAAAATGGTGACTCCTGTTTCTGTCAAAGACATAGCCAAGTAAACAAGAACAAATAAAACCAAATGTAATGAAAAATAAAACTGACAAACCTCCCCAACAAACACTAAGGTCATTTTCCCCTCCTTTAACCGATGGAAGAACAGCTTCTGACATTATGCAGGAGCCTTAGCCTGTCTCACTGCTTTATCCCACATACATTTTTCATGTGAATCTTCTAACACATAAAACTAGAAGGTCTTATGAGCTATTGAGCTGCTGTGATGGTTATCAAAGGTTTCAGCCTTCAGTTAATGTTTTGCGTGCAATAACTCTCCCGATAGCAATCAGTGGCAGAAGATGAGCCAGCAAGAATATGTGTTATTACAAGATGCCATTTGCTCTATTCGTTTAGTTTACTGCGGATTCTCTTCTGCGCTGCAGGGTGTGATGAACGTTTCTGTGGCTAGTGACCCAAGATTTTTATCTGTTAGCATGAAAAAGAGCCCAAGTGGACATATATCGAGGAGAGAGCTTAGAAGAAGAAGAAGAACAATGAAAACCTAATAAGGGGTCCTGGAACAACTTATTTCTTTTTTACAGTTGTAACATGTTGTTTGTGCTTCTATATAATTAGGAAACTTTGTTATGGCTCACAAAGGCTCAGAAGCCCTGAAAAATGTCCAAATAAAACCCCATAATAAAGCTCTCCAATGGAAAGAATGGTTTGCCCCACCCACTCTGTCAGGACATGAATAGTACATGAGCGACATGCTAATTGGCCAGCTTACCCCAATGGCTCTATGACATTGTCTGAAGCTACACACAACAGGGAAACAGAGTGTGTGTGTGTTCCATCAGACAGAAGAAGGGTGTCGTGTGTGTGTCGTGGACACAGAAGTGTGTACTCATACACTGTTGGAACACATGACAAGCTATAGCTGTATCTGGAATTCATTTAAATTCTGGACATTCCAGCTATGAGTTCAGGTGCATCCTGGAATGTGAGTGCTCCAACAACTTTGTTCGTTGTTTTTCTCTTACAAGGACATTAGCAGTAATTCAGGTGTAGGGTTTGGTAAATTGAGTGCTTTAAGAGCCCAACATATATACATTACCTCTACTTATGGCCAATAAGCTGTGATACTCTATCTAAAATAGAATATCAACCCTGCTTGGTCTTTGTGTGTTTATCAGAAGATTCTAGGATTATTTATTTATTAGGGGATTGTACACACTTCGTTTTGATTCAGAAAAAGGTCAGGTTTATAAAAGAATTTATTTTACCAACAATTAAAACACGACAAGTTAACTAAGCATTTTCTGTGATGGATGGAACTAGATGTGATGTATGAACCTATGGGTGAATGCGATGTTAGTCAGAACTTCCGTATCTCGGAGAGCTGAGTTCTGGATGTAAAAGAATTTGGTTTGCGTTAAGCAATTGTTACACCCCTACCGGCCTAGGAGTACCAGGAGGGGCAACACAAGTGTGGTGGGAGCAAACACGAAGACGATAAAAAGTTCAAAAGGAGTTTATTAACTAAAATTGTCCCAGGAGGGTGTAAATAAAGTCTTTGGAAATAATAATGTATATAATAACTGAAGACAAGGGCAAAGCCCCCCTCAAGCTCGGATGATACCCTCCTGTTTTGTGTACTGGTCCTCCTTTTAGTCCTGTGCTGCTCCTAACGTGGCCGGCGTCTCACGCTCTCCCGTTCTCTCAGTCTCTCTCTCTCTCTCAGGGAATGGGTTTCCTCCAGAAAAAGATCCTCGTGTCATCTGTAGTCTTTAGTTCACTCGTCTCCACGATCTCCAGCTGCAACTCTCCATTTCTTTACACTGCTTTCCTTCGCAGCTCAGCTCGGCACTCCTTCAGCGGCTCGAAACTCCCGTACTCGGTGATTGGAATCCTCTTCCTTTACACGACTCCGTCAAGCGCTCCTTCACGTCTCTCTCAAACTTCTTTTCTTTCAGGAAGCTCCAAACTCCGTCCTTTCTCCACAAGCGCGTTGTCTGTAACCTCTCACCTCTCACTGGAAACTCCTCGATGACCTTTCACCGCTCTCCTTCTCAACTCCACTCCTCAGCTCCACGCTCCTCTTCTCCCGCTCCTCTCCAACTCTCTCAACCGCCGTCTTCTCCCCTTTCATTCCGCCTCGTCTTCCTTTATAAGAAGCCCTGATGAGCGCGGATTGTTTCCAGCTGGTGGCAGCGGGCTGGCAGGAAGGGTGCATCTCGGCGTGCCTCTCTCCATGGTGCTGATCCTGTCACCATGATCCTGTCTCAGCGGGGCCAGAGCAAGGAGCTGTCCTTGGTGCGGTGGTTAAAATGGAGCCCAGGAACACAGAGGTCGTAACACTATGAAGTTGATTATTATCAAAAGCACATCAGACGCTATTTGTGTGTCTACTTCACCCGTTCTGGAGACCCTCTTGGTGGATCCGAAGGTCAGAGAGGTCGGATAACCTCGGCACCGAAGGGCTGTAGAATACCGTGGCACCGACTCTTCAGTCCAGAGATGTCTCGGGTCACGACAGATGGATGGAACCACGCGTCTGGGACTCTTTAAGGAGTCGGATCAATATCAGCTCGTTCTGCAGGAACTGTTGCTGTGTCAGCGTCGCAGGTGCAACAGGTTTTGACGACGTGTCAAAATCTTTGAAGGGTTAAAGAGGGTTTTGCTTCAGATGGCCGATCTGAAGCTTTCTCTAGAACTGAGAAAAAACCAGAGTGATCTGGTTTTAATGTTCTCATGTTATGATTTGCGTAGCCAACCAGAGGTTGACAAGTTTGAGGAATATTACCAAGAATCTCAGAAACACGCCTTCCTTGATACCGGACGCTCTGATATGGGGAAAAGGGCTATCTATGTGTCATGACCTTGTCATATTAACATGCTGTAACATATTTAAATCACTGTAATCATAACTTAACATTAATTTCAAACTTCAATCATTGAGCAAGGATTAATTTAACATTTCATTATATTGTAATTATTATAAGTAGCAATAAACAAACGTGTATTTAATGATTATCTAGATTATAAGTTGTAGAAGTTCATATCTGATTCTCTCTTTGTTTTTTCTTGTTTGGGTTTTATTGTTGTTTTATTGTATTTTATTAAGTATTTTCTGTCAAGTGACCTTGGGTGTTCTGAAAGACGCTTTTAAATAAAATGTATTATTATTATTATTATTATATCTGATTTAGGAATTCATTCCTTGATTTAGCAACTAATCCGGGCTGCGAGTGTTCCTTACATGGAGGTACGAAGAATCCTGAAAAATTGGACCTTGAGGACAGAACATTATTGTTGACATTTCGTTATCTGTGTTCAGAGCTGTAGACTCTGAGCTCCAGCTGGTGGGATGAAGGCAGGCTGATTTAAAGGGGACACATGCAGTCTCGTGTCTCCCTTTTGACCAGATGTTGAACGGTCACACAGTACCGAAAAACTGACCGTTGCTGGAAGTTACACAGGCTAGTGTTAGCAGTAGCCTGGGATAGCATCTGAAATGGTTTTTTTTATGTCATGAATCATTTTCTAACAAGACGCTCCCAAAATTCCTTGCCTGCTGGTGGTGATCGGAGGGACCCGTAGTGCCAGTGCTTGGCAGACTCTCAGTGCGCACCAGAGCTGCTGTGGCTACTATGTAGCTCATCAACAGCAGCATGAGAATGTGCTAGGGATAGAGCGATTCACCGATTTGAACCATTGGTTTGTTCATGAAGTTAGCTTTTAATTATTCCCGCAATGTATTGCTCCTTGCGTTGATTACTTCATAGTTTACCTGCTATGTCCTCATTTTTTTTTGAGGCGCATCAGTTTCTTTTAGCGTTTATCTCTTAAAGGCATACTATGCAACTTTTTCATGAGCCAGTATGTACAAAAAACATTGAAGACCTGAAAACAGCTTGTGTCACTCCAAGCCTGACGCTGATTCTAATAACTGACTATCTTTGTCCAAGATCCAAATTTTCATTCATCTCCAAATCATTGAGAAAGTTGTCTCTCAGCTTCACTCATATCTCGATTACCACAACCTCTATGAACAATTTTAATCTAGTTTCTGATCAAATCTTTGTACTGAAACAGCTTTGTTGAAGATCGTCAATGATCTCCTGACAGAAGCTGATTCGGCTTTTCTCACCATAAAATCTCTCAAGATATTCTCCTGAAAAGATTAGCATTAGTTGGAATAAGTCATACCCTCTTGCCTGATTTGTGACTTTTAGGGTTTGTTTTAAGATTTTACTATTTTACAAATGTTATTTCTTATTATGTTCCTACACTTTATTAAAGTACTTGATATGATTGAATGTGCTTTGTCTCTGAGAATTTTGGTTTTGGGGTGAAATTTTGAGACTGTATTTGTTTATTTTCATATTTGGAAATAAATAGTTCTGTTTCTTTCCCCTTTGGATTTGAGGAGGGGCGTTTAAATACAGGTTTTTTTTTTAATCAATGGACTAAATCAAATAAAATAGGTTAAAATAATTCATAAAACACCAGGACAGTTCCTTGTGTGGTCCTTCTCAGAAGATACTTGATGAGTTTTTATAGGTTTGCTGGAAAACCTGAAAAAGTCTATCATTTTTAAGAAAATTTGATTTGGTATTCACTTGGAAAACTAAATAGAAAATTGTTTTGATTATGCTGGAATCATTTTTTTATAATTGTCACTTTCTAAAAATGTTCCCCAAAGATACAATTCCCCCATTTTTAACCAATGAAATCACTAAAATCAATATCAGACACTGTACAAAATGTCCCTAAAAACAATGAATATATGTGAAGATATGCATGTATTCATATAATTAACTGTGTTCAGTGTTAAAATTAATTCAGTGTAAAATTAAAAATTGTGATTAAAAAATGTAAGGAAAGGGAGAGAGAAAAATCAGTGGATCCCGGGAAAGCGTAATAAAAGCAGAACAAGGAGAGGGTTATGACGAAGGTGAAGAACCTGGGTGTTATTTTTGACTCTGTGCTAACTTTTATTCCCCACATTAAGAATATTACAAAAATTGGTTTTTATCACCTGAAAAACATCGCCAGAGTCCGCCCCTTTCTCTCTCTCTCAGGTCATACAAAGGCCAGCTTGAACAGGTGAGTTTTCAGCTGCTTTTTAAAGGAGACCACTGAGTCCACTGATCTCAGGCTCAGGGGGAGAGAGTTCCAGAGTCTGGGGGCCACAGCAGCAGATGGTCTTTAGCCTGGTGCGCTGCACAACCAGTAGGCTTTGATCACTGGACCTCAGGGACCTGCTGGGGGTGTAGGGACTAAGAAGATCACCAATGTAAGATGGTGCTTGTCCATGTAAGGCCCTATAGACCAGAACCAGGATCTTGAAATGAACCCTGAAGTTGACTGGCAGCCAGTGAAGCTGGAGGAGAAGCGGGGTGATGTGGGTGTGTTTGGAGGACTTGGTCAGAAGCCGGGCACAGGCATTCTGAACCACCTGTAGACGGTTCAGGGAGGTTCTGCTCAGACACGTGAAAAGAGAGTTACAGTAGTCTAAGCGTGAGGAGATGAAGGTGTGGAGAACTGTCTCAAGTTCAGAGCGGGACAGAATGGGACTCAGCCTAGCGATGTTCCTGAGATGGAAGAAGGAAGAGCGAACAAGAGAACTGACATGAGAATCCAGGGTGAGAGCTGGGTCAAAGGTCACGTCAAGATTCCTGACAGAAGGTTTGGTGTGAGAAGCAAGCTGACCAAGAGAGTCTCTGACTTTGGGAACCAGCTTGTCTGGGGCACAGATGAGGATCTCAGTCTTATCTTCATTCAGCTGTAGAAAGCTCCCACCATCCAGGCTTTGATAGAGTCTAAGCAGGTGTGCAACAGCTGCAGCTTAGACATCTCATGGGGCTTAAAGGAGATGTACAGTTGGATGTCATCTGCATAAAGATGGTAGAAGAGTCCTTTGAAGGAGCTCAGGATGTGCTGAAGAGGAAGCAGATAGAGGAGGAAGAGTAGAGGTCCCAGCACAGAACCTTGTGGGACACTGTGGGTGAGGGAGGTGGTGGAGGACCTAAACTTGGAGACGGTCACATAAAAGTAACGCTCAGAAAGATAAGAGGAGAACCACTCCAGAGCAGATCCTGATAGGTCTACCCAGTCTCTCAGCCTCTCCAGTAGCAGGTGATGGTCAACAGTGTCAAAGGCTGCAGTCAGGTCCAGCAGGACCAGAACAGAACAGTCCCCTGCATCACTGAGTCAGAAGGTCATTAGAGACCCTAAGAAGAGCTGTTTCAGTAGAATGAGCTCTACGAAAACCTGACTGGAAATGGTCATCGATGTTATGTTCATCAAGAGCAGCTGTGAGTTGTTTAGCCACAACCTTTTCCAAGATCTTAGAGATGAACAGACGTTTAGAGATGGGTCTGAAGCTGCTATGAGAGAGAGGCGTCAAGACTCGGTTTTTTAAGAAGCGGGTGGATTACAGCGTTCTTAAAGTAAGCAGGGACCTGACCAGAAACCAGAGAATCATTCATTGGTATAATTAATTGGGGATACAACTGACAGTATACTTAAATGTAAGGGATTGTCATGAATTTAACAGCTGCGTTGCCACAAATGTGACTTTATGTGACATAAATGAAAGATAAAAATCTGACATTATCTTGTTAGACAATTGTCATCTTTGTCCTTCCTATTGGCTAAAGATCTTCCTCCTACCGGTTGAAAGTAGACTGAGGCTTTTTCTATCTCTACTGTACAGCCTGGATGGTTATTACTGAGTGATGAGCATGTGCCAATCCACATGACATGTTTCAACTGGTATGAGTTGCCTACAGGAGATTGACAGCTGCACTGTATGTGTTTGTCAGATTTGAGAGCGACAAGGTGTGTTAGCAACTATTGCCAATGGAAAGTAGCCAAAAGTCAGCTAGAAGTGCTGAAAATGTCTCATGTTGTCATGTTGAAAAGCTTATAAATAGTTTAACATATCAGCTTTCATTAAAAGGATCATTATGTCTTGAAGCAAATGTCTTACTGTTTGGAAACAGCATTGTGTGAAAATACAGGAAAGCTCAGTTGGAATCCTATTAAATTGATTTTGTGAATGTCAAAATTGCAAAGAATTTTGCGAAGACATTTCTTTTCCATTTATTACCCACTACTTATCCAAGGATGGGCCATGGCCTGATTGCAGGTCCAGGAGGGATTCCCAGATTCCCTGATTCCAGCTCCTCCAGAGGTATCTGAAGGAAACCCCAGGTCAGAAAGGTCATGTCATCTTACCTGAAAGTGCAAAAGAAAGACAACTAAAAAGAATCCTAGTCAGATTTCCTGACCATCTCAGCTCTACTTTGAGGTCAACCTGCTCCTATAACCTCATCTCCAAGGCAACACTGCAGAGGAAGCCAATTTCAGCTGATTGTATCTTTGATCTCACTTTCTCAGCCACAATCTATATCTTGTGATTACTGGTTATAATAAAACAACGCAAATATGATTTTGAAATTTCATTTAAATCAGGTATGTTGAAACAGGGGTCACTCCTTAACATGCCATTCCCAAAGACCAGGATTGGACAGTGTAATGTTGGAAAGACCATGCAATGCAAAAGTTATGACATTGTCCACAGCCAGCTTCTTCAGTGTGCTAAAGGTCAACTGTCTAGTCTCCAAACCAGAACATAGGCACTGTTTACAACCGTCTCTAGCCTTGGCCATCTGAGAGAAACGTCATAACAAAATTCCTTTCCCTTATCTGTCCCGCAAGTCACAAGACTCCAGAGGAAGAAGAATAAAAATAGTCTTATTCAGTCTCATACAATGATTTCCTCACTTTACAGATTAATTGCAATGATAGACCAGTGAACGTTTGATCTAAAGTGATTTTAATAAGTCTCGATTGCTTGAAAGTAATGATGAATCAAAGGGACTGTTTATTGTTGAAATACATTATTTCATAACTTAAGTACACCAAACGGATCTACTTAATTATTTAATAATGATTTTATTATCAGTTGTGTCACGTTAATATTAGTGTATTAACAAATGACTGTATTTAGTTCACATATAGGGTGAAATAGTCCTTTGAAGAAGTTTTTTTTAGAAAAAATGCAACGTCAAGGGACTCTTAAAAGAGGAGGGCACTCCCTCTATAGCTGATTCCCCTTTTGGGAGATCAATCCAGATCTTTCAACAGAAGACTAGTAGCGGCATTGATCTACCCTTTTTCAGAACCAAACAGCTATTATTTGTTTTGACCTGCAACAACCCACCAGCTTCCAGCAGAAGTACCAGGGGGTATCTCTTGACCATTCGTGCTTATCCAAAGGTACTACGACCTTTGATACCCCAGAAGCAAACAACTCGCCTTGTCGAGACGACTTTGTGCCAGCTGGATCTCCTTGATCTCATCAGACGAGTATCGTAGCTCTGCACACTGGCACTGGAGGGATTAAGATTAATTTAATAACTAATCAAACATCACTAAATTCAGCCAGATTTTTCTTATTATCCCAGACACCACACCCTTTCCTAATACACTTAATCAGACTCTTAATAACATCTAAGATCATGTTTCATTTAAGTTTGGTTATTTTCTCAGTTGATATTACTTTGAATAAGCATTTTCCATTACCAAGCATTAACCAGCTCAGTGGTCTAGTGGTATAAATAGCCACCCTGGGACTGGATGATCGGGGTTGAAAACCTGGTCGGGTCATACTAAATACTTAAAAAATGGGACCCATTGCCTCCGTGCTTGACACTCAGCTTTAAGGGGTTGGTTTGGGGGGTTAAACCACCAAATAGTTCCCGAGCACAGCCACCGCTGCAGCTCACTCCTCTCTACGGTTAATTATCTACAGTTATTAATATGTAGGATAATTAATCGTAGAAATAATGTAGCAAATACATTTTTACAAACTATATTTTTGTTTCTGTGTCAAATAATTGATAAGTGTTGGTTCACTGGCTACCCATATTACCAAGTTCCAGTGTCAATTGGATATTAAACATTTAATAATATTAGTGATTCATAATTTTATGCAACATTAAATCTTGTTGAATATCTTTCATATTTCATTGACAGTTGATTAATTGCAAACACTTAAAAAACACTACAACAGTGTTGCTTTAATAGATCTTGTAATGTGGAAAACATGACTGCAAAAGAAGCAAAGCCCTGATGAATCATCCATTTCCCCCAAATATGCTTTAGTTTACAAAATGTAATCTTAATATACTTGAAGACTTGTGGGATAATATTCTCTGGCAAGTTTGATAAAATGTGAACACTGCAAATCAACACAAATGCCTTAGAACAGCTGTCGAGAATGGTAAAGCTAAAGAGGAAGGAGCAGCAACGGCTATAGCTGATTAGGAAAAGAGTGTGTTCCAATAACCAAATCACAAGTGAAACACTGGAGTGCTTTCCTGGGTAAATTGAGCATAAACATCCATTAACCCTTCCATTTTACCTGCTTATTCCTTCACAGAGTAATGGAGGACTGGTGTCCCAACCTGGACAGGTCATTTGACTTGACTTGACTTTATAAAGCCCCTTTCACAACCTCATCAGACGCCAAAGAACACAAAGTCAGAAACACAGCATTTGTCAACATAAAACAATTAAAAACAGTTAAGAACTACTAAAAACAAAATAAAATACAAAACATGAAAAAACCAGTTAAAACAACAAAAATAAAAGTAGGACAATGATGCCAAACTACAAAACCTAGTGGTTTAACTTGAAAACATAAATATGGGTCTTCAGACGGGACTTACCCCCAAATTCCACTACCTCCACTCCGCTCCGGTCCGCCCCCACCTTCTGCAGCCGCTCGCTTCCGAACTCAATTTTTACTGGTACCCGCTCTACAACGGCTCCGTTCCGGTGCGGAGACCTGAGGTGGGCAAACAAGCATGCGCGGGATTTTCGAGATCTTGCAATACAGTCCGAGCAATAAACGCGGAAGTTAGATCCAAACACCCGTTGTGTGGGAGAAGCATCGAAATGAACTGTTTAATCTGCCCATCATTTGTGTTGAGAGATCAGCAGTGTTTGGATCAACAAAGTGTGACTACTTTGATAGTAGAAACTGTATTTATGGCTTACTTTTGGGCATTTAAAGTTCAGCCGCCATTGATAGTTGTTAAAAGTTGTTAAACCTGTGCATATGAAACAAAAAACCCCTTACGAAAAAGAAGTATACTTTAAGTATCTAATTTCAAGTATACTTAAGTGTACAGAAGTTTATTTGCATACTTGTTCTTAAAGTTTACTTAGAAGTATACTCCTTGGGACTAAATTGGGCCACTAAAAGTATACTTGAAGTATACTACAAGTATACTTCAAAGTAATAATTTAAGTTTATTTGTAGTGTACTTCTGATATAATTGAGTATACTTTTCTCTTTGAAAGTATACTTAAAGTAACCTCACAAGTGTACTTGGAGTGTACTTCAGATATAATTGAGTATACTTTTCTCCTTGAAAGTATACTTATAAGTTTACTTGTAGTGTACTTCTGATATAATTGAGTATACTTTTCTCCTTGGAAGTATACTTAAAAGTAACAATATAAGTTTACTTGTAGTGTACTCCTGATATAGTTGAGTATACTTTTCTCCTTGAAAGTATACTTATAAGTTTACTTGTAGTGTACTTCTGATATAATTGAGTATACTTTTCTCCTTGGAAGTATACTTAAAAGTAACAATATAAGTTTACTTGTAGTGTACTCCTGATATAGTTGAGTATACTTTTCTCCTTGAAAGTATACTTATAAGTTTACTTGTAGTGTACTTCTGATATAATTGAGTATACTTTTCTCCTTGGAAGTATACTTAAAAGTAACAATATAAGTTTACTTGTAGTGTACTCCTGATATAGTTGAGTATACTTTTCTCNCTTTCTACACCAGCATTAACAACTGGAATTTGGCCAATGTGACGATGCCAGAACGAAGGTGATGTGTTCCCTACATCTAGTCCCTGTCAAGAACCTAGCTGCAGAGTTCTGTACCAACTGTAGTTGTGCAACTGGCCCTTGGCTCAGCCCGGTGTACAGTGTATTGGAGTAATTCAATCTAGAAGGGACTAATGTATGAGTTAGGGGAGTTATTGACAGATGATGGAGATCAAAAAAAGCGTTAAAAAGCATGACCGCACAACTTGATTAATTTGTGCATCAAACTTCAGGGCCGAATCCATTTTAATCCCTAGGTTTTTGACGCAGCTCTTCATATTAGTAGCAAAAGAGCCAAGGTCAATGGCAGAGGTGGTACAATCTAACGTTAATGGAGTGAAGACTATGACCTCCGTTTTATTGTCATTTAAAAGCTAAATCTTTGAAGCCACCAAAGCCCTAACATCTTCTAAACAATCCAAAAGAGTAGAGGTTGATCCAACTGTCCCCCGCTGAACAGGAAGGTAGATTTGACAATCATCAGCATAGAAATGGAATTGCACTCCATGCTGGCGAAGAAAGAACCCCGGTGGAAGCATATAGATGGCAAAAAGTAGGGGACCCAAAGCAGAGCTATGTGGGACTCCCCATTTGAGTCTCACCCAAGGCGAATAAGATTTCCTTACACAAACACAAAAGGTCATTTCACTGAGGTCACCAGTCTCATCACATGGCCACATAAGTTTCTTTTAGAAAACAATGCTGCCTATTTGTCACAACACTGAAACTGCAACTGTGAGCTTTAGGTCATTTATAAGTGGTCAGACCACAGTGGCAATGTATCGCAGTCATGTCCTTTTTACAAAAGATTATGCAATGGTGGTATAAAGAGGGTATGGGGACAGTCTCTGTGCTGCAGCGGACTTCCTTCTATCTCGGACATAACTTACTTTTTTATGCAATAGAGGCCACACAAGGTTTTTTTGACAAGCCACTCCTAAAGGTTTCTGTTCTCTACAGTCCCTGTGCGGTCTCTGGTGATCTGAGCTCCAGTTCTATCGGGGAGAAGCTCCTGGAGCTCCACATCACTCCAGTTTATCATCTCAGCTGATTCTGTTAACAATAGTGGAACTTTCTGCCCATGTTTACTTTCATTTTTAATGTAGTTGCTGGCTGGAGCTTGGCAGTAACTCCTCATGTGATCATGACACCACCCTCTGTTACAACAAGGTGTAATATGCATTCACAAGTCTGGCATTGGGGCAATATTACTATTAAGCATGGTGGCATGAATCCTGCAAAATTCCGGCATCACAATGCCGCCATGGCCCATTCATAAGACACACCATGGCGGCAGTATTACAATTATTTGGCGGCATGGTGTGTCTTATAAAAAGGGTTATAGAGACAAACATACAGTACATTCGCACACATGCATGGGGCAAATTAGAGTCACCGAGCTACTAAACGTACATTTTTGGGGACAGTGGGGGAAAGCCAACACGTGAATGGAGATAAAATGCTTATCCCACACAAAAGCCCTCAGCAATGTTTCAAATCTGCAAACTTTTTGCTGTAACACATTAGTACTGTGGGCGACGGTGGCACAGGAGTTAAGTGCTCGCCCTGTAATCGGAAGGTTGCAGGTTCGAGCCCCGCTCAGTCTGTTGCTGTCGTTGTGTCCTTGGGCAAGACAATTAACCCCCCTTGCCTGCTGGTGGTGGTCGGAGGGACCGGTGACACCAGTGCTCGGCAGCCTCGCCTCTGTCAGTGGGTCCCAGGGCAGCTGTGGCTACATCGTAGCTCATCACCACCAGTGTGTGAATGTGTGTATGAATGGGTGAATGACTGATTGTGTTGTAAAGCACCTTGGGGGGTTCCAGGACTCTAGAAGGCGCTATATCAAATACAGACCATTTACCATTCATCATTTACAACTTTACAAAACACATTAAAAAAGTAGGGCGAATAATCTCTGCTTAGCATCTTCTAGAATATTGCTGTTGAACATGAAAATTGTCTTCAACCCATATGTCCCGCATTAAAAGCCAAAGGAAAGTAGACACACCATTGGCTTTCATTGATTCACCCATCTCAACACAACCACAGAAGGCTGTGTTGGTTTAGCATCCAGTGGAGAGTAGCGGGTGTCTCAGCTAGTAGATGCTAACCATTAGCATTAGCACTTCTACAACATGGCGGATCACAATCATGGTGGTGATATTTGTGGAGAGAACACATTTATGTTGCAGAGCAAATAAGACAATGGAAGAGTCGCGTTGCAGTTAGCCAATCCGAGTTGAGATGTAGAGTGGGTTGTCCAGTAATTGGAGGGCTGTAGGGTCGATCCCGGCTCCGACAAATAATTCCTTGACTGCTAGTGGTGGTCGGAGGGACTGATGGCGCCTGTGCTCGGCAGTCTTGCCTCTGTCAGTGGGCCCCAGGGCAGCTGTGGCTACATTGTAGCGCATCATCACCAGTGTGTGAATGGCCGACTGATACATTGAGGTGTAAAGCGCTTTAAAGTCCTCTGACTCTGAAAAACACTATACATTTGTGGCAAATTTATCATTATCATATTGTGAATATGAATGAGTAAGAGACCAAATCCCATTGCCCCCCCCCCCCCATTCTCCGCCTAACTTGCACTTCCTGAAATAGGAGCGCCAGAGCTTTTTTCTACAGAAAATGGCTCACAAGATGTTCTTTTATACTAGAGATAACTCATTTAGTGAAATAATGACTGTCTGTTCACTCTAAGAAAATAAAGTGTAATTATGTTCCATTTTATTCTTTATCTGGCAAAACCATAAAACCAAATCAGTATCTTTAATATTTCCAAATCAATAAATATTCATAATAAAATTGCAGTTTCACACTTTCCCCTGATCAAGCTCCTTAGCTTCTGCAAATGTGAACTCACTGAATAGAAACATAAACACTACAACTCAAAGTCAGAACTGGAGGCAAATCGAGGAAGAAGGGAACTTTCCAGCCAAGACCGCAAATCAATAGATTATGTTTCCTGGCAGTGTCACACATGGTCGTATTGTGGATGTGTTTGTTAGCCTAACTAACAGATGTAAAAGCTTATTGGCTGTCACACTGTGAGGCTGACCATTTTAGCTACTGCAACTTGTCATACTTGAACTAGTCAGTGGTTTTGTTTCAGTGACGTTCAGGGTTGTGTTGCTAATTCAAAATGATGGCACCAAGCATATTTCTTTATTGTAACTTGTTTTTATCTCACCCCATAAGGTCATAAGATGTAGTTTAATCTCTTCTGGAACTGGGTCATCATCTTGATTGCCTCATTTTTTACTGTAACTCTTCATGTGTCCTCATGCCCATCGTTCCTTCTAATCTCGCCTTTATGCTCCTAGTCTCATTTCACCCATTCCTTCTGCCTGTTCTATTCTGGATGGGAGGCAAAATTAGTGTTTAATTATAGTTTTTGACTCTTGGCTGTGCTGCTCTAAGGGATCAGGACGTCTCTACATACCACAGCGACGGGCTGACATAATCCAAATGAGAATACTCAAACACCCAAATTGTAGCTTGCTCCTCTTCTGCATTCACCTACCTTGCAGCATCCCCGGCTGGCATTGGTACAAATGAGATACACAAAAGATTACATGGCTGATAGCTGTGACATTTCCAGTGATTGTTGGCGTTATTGCAACAGCAGCTGCTTGTTGTCGCAGCCGTTCGTGTTGTCATGTTTGCACGCAGCTTGCGCTGTACAATGTCTTTCTTGTAGAGGAGCCCTGAATAATAAACTAGTTAGTTTGTGATGAATTGTTTGTGATCGGTGGTGTAGTTTTCATGTTGGGTCATTAGCTGCAGAGTGCGATTTTCTCACACACATAAAGCCACAGTGATGCTCATTATCTCCTCAGAGTTGTCCTCATTTCCACTTCTCCACCAGCAAAGAGGATGTTTGTATTACTCCTCCTAGAGATACATAACGCCACAGAGGCTGATCCTGACCCACATTCCTTCTTATTGTTTACAGGTAAAACCCAGGGAGTGCAGCTGCAGAAACTTCATGTTTCCTCCTCTTTAATATGCATAGACGGGTCTGTTTCCACTTTATTTAGCTGGGATGTTAGCTTCAAGATCAGTCAACTTTTATTAACAGACTCTGGATCCAAAGTACACTCTAACAAAAATAGCAATAAATAAGAAGACAAAAAAAGAAAAAGGAAAAGGAAACAAAACAAATACAAGTGATTCAAACAGGGAGCTATAACAGTGATGCCGCATTTCTGACTGAAAGCGAGTGGTGCTACAGTCAACATTAGTCTGGCACTTAACTCATTCACTGCCAATGATGACTAAAGTCGTCATTTGTGGGGGGTTTTTTACTGTGTGGGTGTCGGAACGAGCCCCCACACCGTGACTAAACATCTCACCTCTAAAGCCGATCTTCATCTGCATACGTCACACGTCACGTGATCAGGATGCAGAAAATCCATGTGTTCGGAGGTCGTTTTGGGCCGCTGCTGTAAAAAAGCGAGGCACGAACCGGAAAAGCTTCTGCTGATCACAATTCAACAACGGGTTATGAAAGAAAGGATAACGCTCGAAACA
>SSNQ01033840.1:62339-86092 GCA_006942095.1 Nothobranchius kuhntae | reverse complement strand
CGATTCACGTGAACGCCACATCTGGCTTCAAAAACGGCAATTTTCGCCGAAAAGCGACACGGTTGCAGGTATGTATTAGACAGCTTGGACAAGGCGGGACATCTGAACGTTTCTCCTCACTAAACACCGCTACAACACCGAACGCTGATCAGACCAACTGTCACAAAAATAAAAACTATTAACACGATGCGCGTCCCTCTGCTCTGTGTAGTTTTGGTTTGCTAAGCTCCAGCATCCCACCTCTCACCCCCACTAGCTGTTAACAACGCCACAATACTTTTATAACCAAGGAAAACCCCGATTGTGTTACTCACCAAGCACAGATGGTCACATCTATTGCTTGTACTCCCAACCGCGGACATTTTCTCAATGACATAACCTTTTTACCGAAATAAACATCAGTCTCGAAGTCTGGTAGCTAGTTCAAGCAGCGGCCGACTCCGGACTCTTGATTGGTTCTTTCTCGTCTGTCCCGCCTGTTCCATTTACTGATTGGATCTTTTCTCGGTCACCTCGGTCTTTTTCGTTTTCTGATTGGATCTGTCAATTGTCGTCATCGTCTATTATTCGTCAAAGATAATGTCGGTCAATATTCGTGATAATTTAGTAATTATTGGTATGCATCTTTATTCGTTTTCGAAAAAAAAAATCTTTATTCGTTTTCGTGTCGTCTAAGTCCGTGCAAATTAATTCGTCACAAAAAATCCCTAAAATATATAGTCAACGAAATGAACACTGATTTGAACACGTTCAAGTTTAAATCATATCAAAAAGTTCACAGAAAAATGAACGTAGCGTTAGCTGCTAACTATTGCTAGCTGGATGTAAATGCGGTCCTACAGAGAAATCACATACAGGCATACGAATTTACTGCTTCCGTTTAACAATTTAGTTCAGCATCAACTGCGGGTATTTTCTTTGTAACAACAAGTCAGTTAAAACTTACCACAGTGATAAAACTTACCACAGTGATGAGGAGAACCGTGGTCGACGATTAAACACAAGTTGAAGAAGTCAAAATGGCGCCGGGTAACTGAAATTCTGGGTCGGACCATTCCACAGTCCCACAGTCTGGCGACTGAAATGTTTGTTTTTCCCTTACTTAGACTTTTTTTCTTACAATATTTGCACATAACCAGTTTTACACTCGAAAGACTAACAAATTATTTAAAAAAAATCACAAAACACAGCTCATTGTTTAATTTATATATATTAACTCTCTATCAAATGGTCTCACCCAGAGCCGTGGCGCCAAAGTTCCAGGGGGACCAAAGTCCCCAGGTGCACTGTTTGACAACATATATTCAATGTTGATCTAATGCTTGCTATTCAACCATTAAATCAACCATTATACGATGTTGATTCAATTACAAATTTTCAACTTGAAAGTATTCAGTGTTGATCCACTGTCAAAGTTTCAACCATAACTATAAATCAACCATTTTGACCAAAACTCAACATTGAAATAACATTTTTTGCTATCTGGGTATTTACCTGTAAATTAGAGAAGAAAATACTAGATAAACACATACTCACCTGCAAATTAGAGAAGAAAATACTAGATAAATGTGTTTTTACCTGCAAATTGGAGAAGAAACGACTAGATAAATGAGTATTTACTTTCAAATTAGAGAAGAAAACACTAGGTAAATGCGTACTTACCTTCAAATTAGAGAAGAAAATGCTAGATAAATGCATTCTCACCTGCAAATTAGAGAAGAAAATACTAAATAAATGAATACTTATCTGCAATAGGAAGAAAATGAAGGTTAGAAGGTTTACCTGCAAAATACAGAAAAAAATACCAGATAAATGCATTCTTTCTTTCAAATTAGAGAAGAAAATACTAGATAAATGCGTACTTACCTGCAAATTAGAGAAGAAAATACTAGATAAGTGTGTAGTTACGTGCAAATCAGAGAAGAAAATACAAGATAAATGCGTACTTACCTGCAAATTAGAGAAGAACATTCCAGATAAATGCGTACTTACCTGCAAATTAGAGAAAATATACTAGATACATTAATACTTATCTGCAAATTAGAGAAGAAAATACTAGATACATAGATACTTATTTAAAAATTAGACAAAAAGCTAGATAAATGCGAACTTACATGCAAATTTGAGAAGAAAATACTAGATAAATGCGTACTTACCTGCAAATTAGAGAAATTATACTAGATAAATTAATACTTATCTGCAAATTAGAGAACAAAAGACTAGATAAATGCTTATTTACCTTCAAAGTAGAGAAGAAAAGACTAGATAAATCATGTACTTACCTGAAATTTTGAGACAAAAATACTAGGTAAATAAATACTTATCTGCAAAAGGAAGAAAATGAGTCCACATGTTAGAAGGTATACCTGCAAAATACAGAAAAAAATACCAGATAATTGTGCACTTACCTGTAAACTAAAGAAGAAAATGCTAGATAAATGCATACTTACCTGCAAATAAGAGAAGAAAATACTAGATAAATCAAGTTCTTACCTGCAAATTTGAGAAGAAAATACTAGATAAATGTGTTTTTACCTGCAAATTAAAGAAACGACTAGATAAATGCGTATTTACTTTCAACTTAGAGAAGAAAATGCTAGATAAATGCGTACTCACCTGCAAATTAGAGAAGAAAATACTAAATAAATGACTACTTATCTGCAATAGGAAGAAAATGAAGGTTACAAGGTTTACCTGCAAAATACAGAAAAAAATATCAGATAAATGCATTCTTTCTTTCAAATTAGAGAAGAAAATACTAGATAAATGCGTACTTACCTGCAAATTAGAGAAGGAAATACTAGATAAGTGTGTAGTTACGTGCAAATTTGAGAAGAAAATACTAGATAAATGCGTACTTACCTGCAAATTAGAGAAAATATACTAGATAAATTAATACTTATCTGCAAATTAGAGAACAAAAGACTAGATAAATGTGTATTTACCTTCAAAGTAGAGAAGAAAAGACTAGATAAATCATGTACTTACCTGCAAATTTGAGAAGAAAATACTAGGTAAATAAATACTTATCTGCAAAAGGAAGAAAATGAGTCCACATGTTAGAAGGTTTACCTGCAAAATACAGAAAAAAATACCAGATAATTGTGTACTTACCTGTCAACTAGAGAAGAAAATACTAGATAAATGCATACTTACCTGCAAATTAGAGAAGAAAATACTAGATAAATGTGTACTTACCTGCAAATTAGAGAAAATATACTAGATACATTAATACTTATCTGCAAATTAGAGAAGAAAATACTAGATACATATATACTTATTTTAAAATTTGACAAATCATACTAGATACATGCATACTTACCTACAATGTAGAGAAGAAAAGACTAGATAAATGAATACTTATCTGCAAATTAGAGAAGAAAATACTAGACAAATGTGTATGTACCTCCAAAGTAGAGAAGAAAATACTAGATAAATGCATACTTACCTGCAAATTAGAGATGAAAATACTAGATAAATGCAGACTTACCAAGATATTAGAGAAGAAAAACTAGATAGATGCATACTTTCCTGCTAAGTAGAGAAAACAATACTAGATAAATGTGTACTTACCTGTAAATTAGAGAAGAAAAGACTAGATAAATGCGTACTAACCTGCAAATTAGAAAAGAAAATACTAGATAAATGTGTACTTACCTGCAAATTAGAGATGAAAATACTAGATAAATGTGTGCTTACCTGCAAATTAGAGAAGAAAATACTAGATAAATGCATATTTACCTTCAAAGTAGAGAAGAAAATCCTAGATAAACGTGTAATTAACTGCAAATTAGAGAAGAAAATACTAGATAAATAAATACTTACCTGCAAAAGGAAGAAAATGACTCCACATGTTAGAAGGTTTACCTGCAAAATACAGTAAAAAATACCAGATTATTGTGTACTTACCTGTCAACTAGAGAAGAAAATACTAGATAAATGCATACTTACCTGCAAATTACAGAAGAAAATACTAGATAAACGTGTACTTACCTGCAAATTAGAGAAAATATACTAGATACATAGATACTTATTCAAAAATTAGACAAAACAGACTAGATAATGCATACTTACCAGCAATGTAGAGAAGAAAAGACTAGATAAATGACTACTTATCTGCAAATTAGAGAAGAAAATACTAGATAAATGCGTATGTACCTCAAAGTAGCGAAGCAAATACTAGATAAATGCATACTTACCTGCAAATTAGAGACGAAAATACTAGATAAATGCATACTTACCAAGATTTTAGAGAAGAAAAACTAGATAGATGCATACTTTCCTGCTAAGTAGAGAAAACAATACTAGATAAATGTGTACTTACCTGTAAATTAGAGAAGAAAATACTAGATAAATGTGTACTTACCTGCAAATTAGAGAAGAAAATACTAGATAAATGTGTACTTACCTGCAAATTAGAGATGAAAATACTAGATAAATGTGTGCTTACCTGCAAATTAGAGAAGAAAATACTAGATAAATGCGTATTTACCTGCAAAGCAGAGAAGAAAATCCTAGATAAACGTGTACTTACCTGCAAATTAGAGAAGAAAATACTAGATACATGAGTACTTACCTGAAATTTTGAGAAGAAAATATTAGATAAATGTGAGCTTACCTGCAAAGTAGATAATAAAACATTAGATAAATGTGTCCTTACCTGCAATTTTGAGCAGAAAATACTAGATAAATGCATACTAACCTGCAAAGTAGAGTAGAAATGACTAGATAAATGCGTACTTACTGGCAAATTAGAGAAAAAATACTAGATAAATGTGTACTTACCTGAAAATTAGAGAATAAAAGACTAGATAAATGCGTATTTACCTTCAAAGTAGAGAAGAAAATACTAGTTAAATGCGTACTTACCTGTAAATTGGAGAAAACAATACTAGACAAATGCGCACTTACCTGCAAATTGGAGAAGAAAAGACTAAGAGAAATGCATGCTTACCTGCAAATCAGAGAAAAATATACTAGACAAATGGGCACATACCTGCAAATTGGAGAAGAAAAGACTAGATAAATGCATACTTACCTGCAAAGTAGAGACAAAAATACTAGATACGTGATTACTTATCTGCAAATTAGAGATGAAAATACTAGATAAATACGTGCTTACCTGTAATTTACAGATGAAAATACTAGATAAATGCGTACTTACCTGCAAAGTAGAGAAGAAAATACTAGATAAATGCGTAATTACCTGCAAATTAGACAAGAAAAGACTATATAAATGCATACTTACCTGCAAATTAGAGATGAAAATACTAGATAAATGCATACTTACCAAGATATTAGAGAAGAAAAACTAGATAGATGCATACTTTCCTGCTAAGTGGAGAAAACAATACTAGATAAATGTGTACTTACCTGAAAATTGGAGAAAACAATACTAGACAAATGCGCACTTACCTGCAAATTGGAGAAGAAAAGACTAAGAGAAATGCATGCTAACCTGCAAATCAGAGAAAAATATACTAGACAAATGGGCACATACCTGCAAATTGGAGAAGAAAAGACTAGATAAATGCATACTTACCTGCAAAGTAGAGACAAAAATACTAGATACGTTATTACTTATCTGCAAATTAGAGATGAAAATACTAGATAAATACGTGCTTACCTGTAAATTACAGATGAAAATACTAGATAAATGCGTACTTACCTGCAAAGTAGAGAAGAAAATACTAGATAAATGCGTACTTACCTGCAAATTGGAGAAGAAAAGACTATATAAATGCATACTTACCTGCAAATTAGAGATGAAAATACTAGATAAATGCATACTTACCAAGATATTAGAGAAGAAAAACTAGATAGATGCATACTTTCCTGCTAAGTGGAGAAAACAATACTAGATCAATGTGTACTTACCTGAAAATTTGAGAAGAAAATACACATAAATGCGAACTTACCTGCAAAGTAGAGAGGAAAAGATTAGATAAATGTGTACTTACCTGCAAATTAGAGCAGAAAATACTAGATAAATGCAGACTTACCTGCAAAGTAGAGTAGAAACGACTAGATAAATGCATACTTACTTGAACATTAGAGAAGGAAATACTAGATAAATGCATACTTACCAAGATATTAGAGAAGAAAAACTAGATATTTGCATCCTTTTCTGCAAATTAGATTAAAAAAATACTAGATAAATGCATACTTACCTGCAAAGTAGAGTACAAATGACTAGATAAATGCGTACTTACTTGCACATTAGAGAAGAAAAACGATAATTGTGTACTTACATGCAAATTAGAGATGAAAATACTAGATAAATGTGTGCTTACCTGCAAAGTAGAGACAAAATATCAGATAAATGAATACTTATCTGCAAAGTAGAGAAGAAAATCCTAGATAAACACTTACTTACCTGCAAATTAGAGAAGAAAATACTAGATAAATGCATACTTACCTGCAAAATTGAGAAGAAAATATTAGATAAATGTGTATTTACCTTTAAAGTAGAGAAGACTATCCTGGATAAATGTGTACTTACCTGCAAATTACAGAAGAAAATAGATAAATGAGTACTTACCTGCCGGAAAGGAAAAAGAAGGAACACACACATATAAAGGAATCACTTAAAACATGTGGCTATCCTAATTGGGCGTTTATAAAGTCAGCAAAGATGCACAGAAAAGAAGACCAGACACCAGCAAGGGAGGATAAGAAAGACAGACGTAACAACCTTGTCATCCCCTATGTAGCCGGTGTATCAGAGAATCTCAGGAGGGTTTTCCCCAAACACAACGTACCAGTGTACTTCAGGCCCAGCAATACACTCAGACAGAAACTGGTTCACCCGAAAGACAAAACTCCTAAACACAAACTGAACAATATGGTGTATGCTGTACAGTGCAGCAAGGAATGCCCAGACCTCTACATTGGAGAAACCAAACAGCCACTTCACAAGCGCATGGCACAACATAGAAGAGCCACCTCCACGGGACAGGACTCAGCAGTTCATTTGCATCTAAAGGACAAAGGTCACTCTTTCGAGGATGCCACGTTCACATGTTGGACAGAGAGGACAGATGGTTTGAAAGAGGAGTAAAGGAAGCCATTTATGTCCACTGTGAGCAACCATCTTTGAACAGAGGCGGAGGTTTACGACACCAACTGTCTGCCATCTATAATCCAGTTTTGAGATCCCTTCCCAGATGCATCAACGCCCACGCATATCCTGGGCCATCTGACCTCAGGAATTCACATGATAGGGTGGGGTCAGGTTTCACTATGAGCTCACCCGAAACTCTGGCTGAATAGGACCCACACCCACCCTCACACCTTGGCTCATGTGTTTATGTAGAAGATCATTAAGGGGTCTTTTGTTCCCTCTTCGGGGGGAAACTCCCACTGGGTTTAAATCTGGGACTCTCCACCATTTGACCTTAGACGCCAATAGGACTGAGGTTTAAGAAAAATTTACTGAACTATTGGGCTAGTATTCAAGGGTGTTCACGGGATGACCATTTGGTTAAAGATGTATTGTCTTTGTATGGGGAATATGGGTTTGGACGTGGTGATTGCGTGCTTGAGAAAGCAACCACATTAGCAGAAGGGTATAACTTAACTGGTATTACATTTGTAAATAAGTTTTTATGTTCAGTGACTCCATATTGGCTTTTTCCTAGGTGTGATATTGACTTTTATCTTAAAAATATGATGTGTATGAATAAGGGTAAAGGTAATTGGGATAGTATTTTGAATGATCGGTTAGATAGTGTTCATAAAAATTGTATTCCAGTCTTTACAGATGGATCGAAAGACTCTGTGAGTGGGAGGACGGGTTGTTCTTTCTATATTCTAGTGGTGGGTAAAGGGGTGAAAATTAGAACTCCAGATGGTATGTCAGTTTTTACAGTTGAAATGCTGGCGATTTATTTTTGTTTGGATTGGACTGAGCAACATAGATTTAGAAATTGTATAATATGTACGGATTCTTTATCAGTTTTGTTGGCACTTCATTCAAGAAGTAATGAAAATAGAGTTGATATTTTTCTAGAAATATTTGAATGCCTATTTCGGTTGTGTGCCTTAGGGATTGAAATAAGATTTATGTGGGTACCGGCGCACAGGGGGATAGAAGGTAATGAATTAGCAGATTATTACGCAAAGCAAGCAGTAAAGTTAGAAGTAGTGAAACCGATCCCTTTTAGCAGTAACGAAGTGAAGTCAATGATTAAGGATAGAATTATGAATTAATGGCAGGACATGTGGGTAAGGGATAAAAAGGGCCGACATTTATTTAATATACAGAACGTAGTAGGTAAAAGGTCGTTTAAGGAGTTACATAATAGGGAACAAACAATAATAACGAGATTGAGATTAGGACATTCGGGATTGAACAGCACTTTGCATATTTTGGGAAAACATCAAACAGGTCTTTGTGATTGTGGGACAGAACAGGAAACGGTAGAACATGTTTTGTGTTTTTGTAGTAAGTTTGATGTAATTAGGGGTGAATTTATAGATAGGTTGAAAGATAAAGGATGTGGCCTTTGGAATTTGAGAACGTTGTTGAATGGCAGTGGGTCCAATTATAAGTTGGTGCTGGAGTTTCTTAGGAAAATTAAGGTATTTAGTAGAATTTAGTTTTTTATTATTTTTCTATATATATATATATATATATATATATTTTTTTTTTTTTCTCTCCTCGCTCTGACTCACACTCCTGCACAGTAGGTGGCGGTAATGCACCTTAAGTTGGTTGCCACCCGCCATTTAAACCGGAAAGGAAGAAGAAGAAGGAATTTGACCTTAGAACTGAAGATGCCTCGCGGATGAGAGGTGAAACGTCTTCAAGCAACTCAAAGAAGTCCAGACACTTTTTCTTTCAAAGCTCATTAGACTACAATGACCTGGATGGCTGAGAACCTTCACAGACAGTACTTACCAGATAATTTGAGAAGATAATACTACATAAATGCGAACTTACCTGCAAAGTAGAGAGGAAAAGGTTAGATAAATGTGTACTTACCGGCAAATTAGAGCAGAAAATACTAGATAAATGCATACTTACCTGCAAAGTAGAGTAGAAACGACTAGATGAATGCGTACTTACTTGCAAATTAGAGAAGAAAATACTAGATAAATGTGTACTTACATGCAAATTAGAGATGAAAATACTAGATAAATGCGTACTTAACCACATAGTAGAGAAGAAAAGACTAGATAAATGCATACTTTTCTGCAAATTAGAGAAAAATACTAGAGAAATGGGTACTTACTTGCAAATTAGAGAAGAAAATATTTTATAAATGCGTACTTACCAAGATATTAGAAAAGAAAATCTAGATAGATGCACACTTTTCTGCAAATTAGATAAAAAAAATACTAGATAAATGTGTACTTACCTGCAACTTATAAAAGATAAGACTAAATAAATGCATACTTACCTGCAAAGTAGGGACAAAAATACTATATAAATGAATACTTACCTGCAAATTAGTGAAGAAAATACTAGATAAATACGTACTTACCTGCAATTTAGAGATGAAAATACTAGACAAATGCGTACTTACCTGCAAAATAGAGAAGAAAATACTAGATAAATGCATACTTACCTGCAAATTAGAGATGAAAATACTAGATAAATGAATACTTACCTGTAAAGTAGAGAAGAAAAGACTAGATGAATGAGTACTTACATGAAAATTAGAGAAGAAAATACTAGATAAATGCATATTTACCTGCAAAGTAGAGTTGAAACGACTAGATAAATGAGTACTTACATGAAAATTAGAGAAGAAAATACTAGATAAATGCATACTTACCTGCAAAGTAGAGTTGAAACGACTAGATAAATGCGTACTTACTTGCACATTAGAGAAGAAAATATTAGATAAGTGTGTACTTACATGCAAATTAGAGACAAAAATACTAGATAAATGGGTACTTACCTGCAAACTAGAGAAGAAAATATTAGATAAATGTGTATTTACCTTTAAAGTAGAGAAGAAAATCCTAGATAAACGTGTTCTTACCTGGAAATTAGAGAAGAAAATACTAGATAAATGAGTACTTACCTGATAATTTGAGAAGAAAATAATACATGAATGTGAACTTACCTGCAAAGTAGAGAGGTTAGATAAATATGTACTTACCTGCAAATTAGAGCAGAGATAAATGCATACCTACCTGCAGAGTAGACTAGAAACGACTAGATAAATGCGTACTTGCAAATTAGAGAAAATAATTACTAGGTAAATGTGTACTTTCCTGTAAATTTGAGAAGAAAATACTAGATAAATGCGTACTTACCAAGATATTAGAAAAGAAAAACTAGATTGATGCACACTTTTCTGCAAATTAGATAAAAACAATACTAGATAAATGTGTACTTACCTGCAAATTAGAGATGGAAATACTAGAAAAAATGTGTTCTTACCTGCAAAGTAGGGACAAAAATACTATATAAATGAATACTTACCTGCAAAGTAGAGAAGAAAAGACTAGATGAATGAGTACTTACATGAAAATTAGAGAAGAAAATACTAGATAAATGCATACTTACCTGCAAAGTAGAGTAGAAACGACTAGATAAATGCGTACTTACCTGCAAATTAGAGAAGAAAATACTAGATAAATGAGTATTTACCTGCAAAGTAGAGAAGAAAATCCTAGATAAACATGTACTTACCTGCAAATTAGAGAAGAAAATACTAGATAAATAAATACTTATCTGCAAAAGGAAGAAAATGAGTCCACATGTTAGAAGGTTTACCTGCAAAATACAGTAAAAAATACCAGATAAATGTGTACTTACCTGTAAATTAGAGAAAATATACTAGATACATTAATACTTATCTGCAAATTAGAGAAGAAAATACTAGATACATCGATTCTTATTTAAAAATTAGACAAAACATACTAGATACATGCATACTTACCTGCAATGTAGAGAAGAAAAGACTAGATAAATGAATACTTATCAGCAAATTAGAGAAGGAAATACTAGATAAATGCGTATGTACCTCCAAAGTAGCGAAGCAAATACTAGATAAATGCATACTTACCTGCAAATTAGAGACGAAAATATCAGATATATGCATACTTACCAAGATATTAGAGAAGAAAAACTAGATAGATGCATACTTTCCTGCTAAGTAGAGAAAACAATACTAGATAAATGTGTACTTACCTGTAAATTAGAGAAGAAAAGACTAGATAAATGCGTACTTACCTGCAAATTAGAGAAGAAAATACTAGATAAATGTGTGCTTACCTGCAAATTAGAGAAGAAAATACTAGATAAATGAGTATCGTTACATCCCCTCTTTCCGTCTAGGAGTAGGTAAGGGGGTGAACACAGTATAATTGAATTTAAGGAAGACTTTAAGGTAAATGAGGAGAAGCAACTGAGAGTCGGGAGAGGGGTGTTTTCCAACAATGGTAAAGTAAAAGGGTTTATTAACACAAGGGGTTAACAGTTTTATAACAAGACACCAGAAATTAACCTAAAGAAACTCCCCCTTTCTAAAATAGGGAGTGTGCCAGCCACCATAACCAACTTAACAAGCTCTTATAGGTGTTAACCAGGGAGAAACCTCAACAAAACCCCATTAAAAGGGGCCACCAAAAATATGAGGACTGGAATGAGCTCCTTTACACAGGGTGTTTAACAGAACCCAGTGGCTTAACAAGGAGGGGAGATCACAGTGCTCAAATGACAGAGTACAAGCTTTAACGCTCTAACCTCTCTGTTACTGTGTCTCCCTGTCTGATGAAAATAGGAGGCTTAATATAGGATCCAGGTGTTTATGATGTGATTGGAGTCAGCTGTCTATACGTCTCTCTGCTGTCCTCTTGTGGCGGTTCTCAGGACACAAGGAGAGTACGTCAGCTGCATTTGGCTTGCCAGGGCAGAGGTCGTCACCCCCCCCCCCCCCCCCCCCCCAAAAGATTCAAGAAAGGAAGTTAAAACAAGAACCTCACAAAACTTACTTTCTTGACAGTTCCTAAGTCGGGCGCCAATCCGGCTAATAACTTGCATGGTGTGTGCTAAGGTGAGCGTCCCCTCTAACTGCCTAATCAAAAGCTATCTAACTGGACCCTGCTCTTCATGCGCTGTAGGGTGGGCAGATTAAGCACATGTGTCGGTTGGGACACATTGAAGACCAGCCGAGAGAGAGGGCGTAGCCCCCACTCTTTCTGGGGTGCTCCCGAGATGATAAAACAGAATTTTACCAACACTACCCCATTACACGCAACTCTACAAAAACAACAAACAGGTTATATCCAAAAGGGGATACACCTCTGTACCTGACCAGGGTAAGACTCACCACACCTTTTGCACACAGTAACTTAAAAAAACCATGGGCCATTTATGATTCAACGAATCCTCTGGATAAACAATCGGCAACAATGTTGTCAGTCCCCTTTTTGTGGCGTATGTCCAACTGGTACTCCTGGATGAACAAGGCCCACCTCATTAAACGTTGGTTTCTGTTGAACATACGAGACAAAAACTCTAAGGGATTATGGTCAGTGTACACAATCAGTGGGTCTTTCATTGAACCAACATACACCTCAAAATGCTGCAATGAGAGTAGCAAGGCCAACGTCTCCTTTTCGATAGTGGAGTAATTTAACTGACAGCCAGTGAATTTTTTGGAAAAATAGGCGATAGGATAGTCAACTCCAACGTCATCTTCTTGGAGCAGCACCACACCAATTCCAACGTCGCTAGCGTCTGTCTCCAGTTTAAAGGGCTTGGAGAAACTTGGGGCTTTCAACACCGGGGCGCTGCACAGCAACATCTTGCAGCTTCAAAGGCAGCCTGGGCAGCCTCACTCCAAATGAATGGAACTTTTGGACTCAATAGAGAAGTTAGAGGACAGGACACAGTGGCAAAATTCTTACAAAAACATCTGTAATATCCCGTCATCCCTAAAAACCGTCTTAACTCTCTGCGTGTCTTCGGACAGGGGAATAGAGAGATAGCCTGTATCTTATCCTTTAACATTCGTACACATCCATGCCCAACCTCTTTTCCTAAGTAGGTGACTGTAGCCTTCACAAATTCGCTCTTGGCCAGGTTAACTGTTAATCGAGCATCTGAAAGTCGCTGGAAAATGTCACGTAAGGTGGTAATATGTTCAAACCAGGTAGAAGTCGTCACAAGTATTTACCTGAAAATTTGAGAAGAAAATATTAGATAAATGTGAGCTTACCTGCAAAGTAGATAATAAAAGATTAGATAAATGTGTACTTACCTGCAATTTTGAGCAGAAAATACTAGATAAATGCATACTTACCTGCAAAGTAGAGTAGAAATGACTAGATAAATGCGTACTTACTTGCAAATTAGAGAAAAAAATACTAGATAAATGTGTACTTACCTGTAAATTAGAGAATAAAAGACTAGATAAATGCGTATCTACCTTCAAAGTAGAAAAGAAAATACTAGTTAAATGCGTACTTACCTGTAAATTGGAGAAAACAATACTAGACAAATGCGCACTTACCTGCAAATTGGAGAAGAAAAGACTAAGAGAAATGCATGCTTACCTGCAAATCAGAGAAAAATATACTAGACAAATGGGCACATACCTGCAAATTGGAGAAGAAAAGAATAGATAAATGCATACTTACCTGCAAAGTAGAGACAAAAATACTAGAAAAGTGATTACTTATCTGCAAATTAGAGATGAAAATACTAGATAAATACGTGCTTACCTGCAATTTACAGATGAAAATACTAGATAAATGCGTACTTACCTGCAAAGTAGAGAAGAAAATAGACGTAACAACCTTGTCATCCCCTATGTAGCCAGTGTATCAGAGAATCTCAGGAGGGTTTTCTCCAAACACAACATACCAGTGTACTTCAGGCCCAGCAACATACTCAGACAGAAACTGGTTCACCCGAAAGACAAAACTCCTAAACACAAACTGAACAATATGGTGTATGTTGTACAGTGCAGCGAGCAATGCCCAGACCTCTACATCGGAGAAACCAAACAGCCACTTCACAAGCGCATGGCACAACATAGAAGAGCCACCTCCACGGGACAGGACTCAGCAGTTCATTTGCATCTAAAGGACAAAGGTCACTCTTTCGAGGATGCCAACGTTCACATTTTGGACAGGGAGGACAGATGGTTTGAAAGAGGAGTAAAGGAAGCCATTTATGTCCACTGTGAGCAACCATCTTTGAACAGAGGCGGAGGTTTACGTCACCAACTGTCTGCCATCTATAATCCAGTGTTGAGATCCCTTCCCAGATGCATCAACGCCCACGCATATCCTGGGCCATCTGACCTCAGGAATTCACATGATAGGGTGGGGCCAGGTTTCACTATGAGCTCACCCGAAACTCTGGCTTAATAGGACCCACACCCACCCTCACACCTTGGCTCATGTGTTTATGTAGAAGATCATCAAGGGGTCTTTTGTTCCCTCTTCGGGGGGAAACTCCCACTGGGTTTAAATCTGGGATTCTCCACCATTTGACCTTAGAACTGAAGATGCCTCGCGGATGAGAGGTGAAACATCTTCAAGCAACTCAACGAAGTCCAGACACTTTTTCTTTCAAAGCTCATTAGACTACAATGACCTGGATGACTGAGAACCTTCATAGACAGTACTTACCAGATAATTTGAGAAGATAATACTACATAAATGCAAACTTACCTGCAAAGTAGAGAAGAAAAGGTTAGATAATGTGTACTTACCGGCAAATTAGAGCAGAAAATACTAGATAAATGCATACTTACCTGCAAAGTAGAGTAGAAACGACTAGATACATGTGTACTTACTTGCACATTAGAGAAGAAAATACTAGATGTGTACTTACCAATATATTAGAGAAGAAAAACTAGATAGATGCATACTTTTCTGCAAATTAGATAAAAAATACTAGATAAATGTGTACTTACCTTTAAATTAGAGAAGAAAAGACTAGACAAATTTGTACTTACCTGCAAATTAGAGATGAAAATACTAGATAAATGTGTGCTTACCTGCAAATTAGTGAAGAAAATACTAAATACATACCTACTTACCTGCAATTTAGAGATGAAAATACTAGATAAATGCATACTTACCTGCAAAGTAGAGTAGAAACGACTAGATACATGTGTACTTACTTGCACATTAGAGAAGAAAATACTAGATGCGTACTTACCAATATATTAGAGAAGAAAAACTAGATAGATGCATACTTTTCTGCAAATTAGATAAAAAATACTAGATAAATGTGTACTTACCTTTAAATTAGAGAAGAAAAGACTAGACAAATTTGTACTTACCTGCAAATTAGAGATGAAAATACTAGATAAATGTGTGCTTACCTGCAAATTAGTGAAGAAAATACTAAATACATACCTACTTACCTGCAATTTAGAGATGAAAATACTAGATAAATGCATACTTACCTGCAAAGTAGAGTAGAAACGACTAGATACATGTGTACTTACTTGCACATTAGAGAAGAAAATACTAGATGCGTACTTACCAATATATTAGAGAAGAAAAACTAGATAGATGCATACTTTTCTGCAAATTAGATAAAAAATACTAGATAAATGTGTACTTACCTTTAAATTAGAGAAGAAAAACTAGATAGATGCATACTTTTCTGCAAATTAGAGATGAAAATACTAGATAAATGTGTGCTTACCTGCAAATTAGTGAAGAAAATACTAAATACATACCTACTTACCTGCAATTTAGAGATGAAAATACTAGATAAATGCGTACTTACCTGCAAAGTAGAGAAGAAAATACTAGATAAATGTATACTTACCTGCAAAGTGTAGAAGAAAAGACTAGATGAATGAGTACTTTGAAAATTAGAGAAGAAAATACGAGATAAATGCATACTTACCTGCAAAGTAGAGTTGAAACGACTAGACAAATGTGTACTTACTTGCCCATTAGAGAAGAAAAGACTAGAAAAATGCGTACTTACTTGCAAAACAGAGAAGAAAATACTAGATTAATGTGTACTTACATGCAAATTAGAGATGAAAATACTCGATAAATGTGTGCTTACCTGCAAAGTAGAGACAAAATACTAGATAAATGAATACTTATCTGCAAATTAATGAAGAAAATACTAGATAAATACGTACTTACCTGCAATTCGGAGATGATAATACTAGATAGATGCGTACAAACCTGCAAAGTAGAGAAGAAAATACTAGATAAATGCATTCTTACCTGCAAATTAGAGATGAAAAGATTACATAAATAGGTACTTACCTGCAATTTAGAGTAGAAAATACTAGATAAATGCATACTTACCTACAAATTAGAGTAAAAACAACTAGATAAATGTGTACTTACTTGCAAATTAGAGAAGAAAATACTAGATAAATGTGTACTTACATGCAAATTAGAGATGAAAATACTGGATAAATGCGTACTTAACCACATAGTAGAGAAGAAAAGACTAGATAAATGAGTACTTACCTGATAATTTGAGAAGAAAATACTACATGAATGTGAACGTACCTGCAAAGTAGAGAGGAAAAGGTTAGATAAATGTGTACTTACCTGCAAATTAGAGCAGAAAATATTAGATAAATGCATACCTACCTCTAGAGTAGAGTAGAAACGACTAGATAAATGCGTACTTACTTGCACATTAGAGAAGAAAAGACTAGATAAATGCGTACTTACTTGCAAATTAGAGAAAATAATTACTAGTTAAATGTGTACTTACCTGTAAATTAGAGAAGAAAATACGAGATAAATGCGTACTTACCAAGATATTAGAAAAGAAAAACTACATAGATGCATACTTTTCTGCAAATTAGATAAAAAAATACTAGATAAATGTGTACTTACCTGCAAATTATAAAAGAAAAGACTAAATAAATGCATACTTACCTGCAAATTAGAGAAGAAAATACTAGACAAATGTGTACTTACCTGCAAATTAGAGATGGAAATACTAGAAAAATGTGTGCTTACCTGCAAAGTAGAGACAAAAAGTACTATATAAATGAATACTTACCTGTAAATTAGTGAAGAAAATACTAAATAAATACGTACTTACCTGCAAATTCGAGAAGAAAATACTAGACAAATGCGTACTTACCTGCAAAATAGAGAAGAAAATGCTAGATAAATGCATACTTACCTGCAAATTAGAGATGAAAATACTAGATAAATGCATACTTACCTGCAAAGTAGAGAAGAAAAGACTGGATGAATGCGTACTTACTTGCACATTAGAGAAGAAATACTAGATAAGTGTGTACTTACATGCAAATTAGAGATGAAACTTCTAGATAAATGTGTGCTTACCTGCAACGTAGAGACAAAATACTAGATAAATGAATACTTATCTGCAAATTAGTGAAGAAAATACTAGATAAATATATACTTACCTGCAATTTAGAGATGATAATACTAGATAAATGCGTACTTACCTGCAAAGTAGAGAAGAAAATACTAGATAAATGCATACTTACCTGCAAATTAGAGCAGAAAATACTAGATAAATGCATACTTACCTGCAAATTAGAGCAGAAAATACTAGATAAATGCATACTTACCTGCAAAGTAGAGTAGAAACGACTAGATAAATGCGTACATAGTTGCACATTAGAGAATAAAAGACTAGATAAATGCGTAGTTACTTGCAAATTAGAGAAGAAAATACTAGATAAATGTGTACTTACATGCAAATTTGATAGAAAAATACTAGATAAATGCGTACTTAACCACATAGTAGAGAAGAAGATAATAGATAAATGCATACTTTTCTGCAAATTAAAGAAAATAATTACTAGGTAAATGTGTACTTGCCTGTAAATTAAAGAAGAAAATACTAGATAAATGCGTACTTACCTATAAATTAGAGCAGAAAATACTAGATAAATGCATACTTACCAAGATATTAGAGAAAAAACTAGATAGATGCACAATTTTCTGCAAATAAAATAAAATACTAGATAAATGTGTACTTACCTGATAATTTGAGAAGAAAACACTACATAAATGTGAACTTACCTGCAAAGTAGAGAGGAAAAGGTTAGATAAACGTGTACTTACCTGCAAATTAGAGCAGAAAATACTAGATAAATGCATACTTACCTGCAAAGTTGAGTAGAAACGATTAGATAAATGCATACTTACTTGCACATTAGAGAAGAAAATACTAGGTGAATGCGTACTTACCAACATATTAGAGAAGAAAAATTAGATAGATGCATACTTTTCTGCAAATTAGATAAAGAAATACTAGATAAAAGTATACTTACCTGCAAATTAGAGAAGAAAAGACCAGATAAATGCGGTCTTACCTGCAAATTAGAGAAGAATCTACTAGATAAATGTGTGCTTACCTGCAAAGTAGAGACAAAAGTACTAGATAAATGAATACTTAACTGCAAATTAGTGAAGAAAATACTAGATAAATACGTACTTACCTAAAATTTAGAGAAGTAAATACTAGACAAATGAGTACTTACCTGATAATTTGAGAAGAAAATACTACATAAATGTGAACTTACCTGCAAAGTAGAGTGGAAAAGGTTAGATAAATGTGTACTTACCTCTAAATTAGAGCAGAAAATACTAGATAAATGCATACTTACCTGCAAAGTAGAGTAGAAGCGATTAGATAAATGCGTACTTACCTGCACATTAGAGAAGAAAAGACTAGATAAATGCATACTTACTTGCAACTTACCCACTTTTGCCCCACCCCCCAACACGAGAAACCCCACACCTCCCTCGCTCATCCTCCAGGAACATGAGGTGAGAAGAACATTGAGAGCAGTAAACCCCAGGAAAGCTGCCGGACCGGACGGCATACCAGGGATCGTGGTCAAGAAGTGTGCCAGTGAGCTGGCAGGTATCCTTACCAAGTTGTTTAACCTCTCCCTGTTTCATGCTTCAGTCCCGAGCTGCCTCAAGTCTGCAACAATTATTCCCAACCCCAAAAAATCTTCCATAGACAGCTTAAATGACTGTCAACCGGTTGCCCTCACACCTGTAATCACAAAGTGTCTGGAGCGACTTATCTCCAACCACATCCAAACCTGTCTCCCCACCTCCTTCGACCCCCTTCAGTTTGCCTACCGGGGAAACAGATCAACAGAGGATGCCATCGCCCTGACGCTGCACACAACACTGCGCCACCTAGAGACCAGAGAAAGCAACGTCAGGATGCTCTTCAGTTCAGCTTTCAATACTATCATCCCAGACATTCTTATCACAAAACTGCTGAGCCTTCAGATCCCTCCCTCCACCTGCCACTGGATTAAAGACTTTCACACAAATCGAACACAGCTTGTTAAACTTGGCTCCCATCTCTCCTCCTCCATCCTGCTCAGTACTGGCTCTCCTAAGGGCTGTGTGCTGAGCCCCCTACTGTACACTCTGTACACATCGGACTGTACCGCATCCCACCCATCCACTGCCATCTTCAGATTTGCAGATGACACCACTGTGGTCTGCCTCATCACAGACGGAGACAGTAATCTGTCAAGGTGGTGCTTAGATAACAACCTCACTCTGAATATAGAAAAAAACAAAAGTGCTTATTCTTGATTTCAGAAGACACAGTCACACACACGCCCCTTTCCTCATAAATGGAGAGCATGTGGACTGTGTCCCCTCCACCAGGTTCCTCGGCACCATCATCTCTGCTGACCTGTCCTGGTCGTCCAACACCAGACCTCTAGTTAAAAAGGCTCAGCAGCGACTGCACTTTCTCCGGGTCTGGAGAAGGTTTGGCCTGGATCAGAAACTGCTGCAGGCTTTCTACCACTGCTCAGTGGAGAGCACCTTCACCTACTCCCTCAGTGTGTGGTATGCAGGCTCCACTGGTGAGGACAGGAAGGCTGTTCAGAGGACAATAAACACCGCCCAGAGGATTATTGGCTGCACCCTGCCACCCCTTGAGGCCATCTCCAGAACCCGCTGCCTGAAGAGAACCACTGCTATCATTCGTGACCCCACCCACCCTGCCCACTGCCTGTTTGAACTGTTGCCCTCAGGGCACCGCTTCAGGTCAAATAAATCACATACCACCAGACTTTCCAACAGCCTCTTCCCTTGGGCCATCAGAACATTCAACACAACAGCACCATTCAACCCCCCACATACCATTCAGTAATGTGGACTAATCTGTTTTAAATCATTTTAAATTATTGTTTTAGCAGATCCAAATCACTGGTTGTACTTTCTTCTTGTTGCTAAATGTTTTAAAATTGTTTCTAGTCCTTTATATTGTCTTGTGCACTGTTGATGGTGGACCATCTGTAATTTAATTGCCATGAGCAATTACAATAAAGTCTATTCTATTCTATTCTATTCAAATTAGAGAAAATAATTACTAGGTAAATGTGTACTTACCTGCAAATTAGAGAAGAAAATACTAGATGAATGAGTACTTACATGAAAACTAGAGAAGAAAATCCTAGATAACTGTATACTTACCTGCAAAGTAGAGTAGAAACGACTGGATAAATGCATACTTACTTGCACATTAGAGAAGAAAAGACTAGATAAATGCGTACTTACCTGCTAACCAGAGAAGAAAATACTAGATAAATTTGTACTTACATGCAAATTTGAGATGAAAATACTAGATAAATGTGTGCTTACCTGCAAAGTAGAGACAGAATACTATATAAACGATTACTTACCTGCAAATTAGTGAAGAAAATACTAGATAAATACGTACTTACCTGCAATTTAGAGATGAAAATACTAGACAAATGCGTACTTACCTGCAAAGTAGAGAAGAAAAGACTAGATGAATGAGTACTTACATGAAAATTAGAGAAGAAAATACTAGATAAATGCGTACTTACCAAGATATTAGAGAAGAAAAACTAGATGGATTCATACTTTTCTGCAAATTAGATTTAAAAAAACTAGATAAATGTGTACTTACCTGCAAATTATAGAAGGAAAGACTAGATAAATGCGTACTTACCTGCAAATTCGAGAAGAAAATACTAGACAAATGTGTACTTACCTGTAAATTAGAGAAGAAAAGACTAGATGAATGAGTACTTACATGAAAATTAGAGAAGAAAATACTAGATAAATGCGTACTTACCAAGATATTAGAGAAGAAAAACTAGATGGATTCATACTTTTCTGCAAATTAGATTTAAAAAAACTAGATAAATGTGTACTTACCTGCAAATTATAGAAGGAAAGACTAGATAAATGCGTACTTACCTGCAAATTCGAGAAGAAAATACTAGACAAATGTGTACTTACCTGTAAATTAGAGATGAAAATACTAGATAAATGTGTGCTTACCTGCAAAGTAGAGACAGAATACTATATAAATGAATACTTACCTGCAAATTAGTGAAGAAAATACTAGATAAATACGTACTTACCTGCAATTTAGAGATGAAAATACTAGACAAATGCGTACTTACCTGCAAAGTAGAGAAGAAAAGACTAGATGAATGAGTACTTACATGAAAATTAGAGAAGAAAATACTAGATAAATGCGTACTTACCAAGATATTAGAGAAGAAAAACTAGATGGATTCATACTTTTCTGCAAATTAGATTTAAAAAAACTAGATAAATGTGTACTTACCTGCAAATTATAGAAGGAAAGACTAGATAAATGCGTACTTACCTGCAAATTCGAGAAGAAAATACTAGACAAATGTGTACTTACCTGTAAATTAGAGATGAAAATACTAGATAAATGTGTGCTTACCTGCAAAGTAGAGAGAGAATACTATATAAATGAATACTTACCTGCAAATTAGTGAAGAAAATACTAGATAAATACGTACTTACCTGCAATTTAGAGATGAAAATACTAGACAAATGCGTACTTACCTGCAAAGTAGAGAAGAAAAGACTAGATGAATGAGTACTTACCTGAAAATTAGAGAAGAAAATACTAGATAAATGCATACTTACCTGCAAAGTAGAGTAGAAACGACTAGATAAATGCGTACTTACTTGCACATTAGAGAAGAAAAGACTAGATAAATACATACTTACCTGCTAACCAGAGAAGAAAATACTAGATAAATGTGTACTTACATGCAAATTTGAGATGAAAATACTAGATAAATGTGTACTTACCTGCAAATTATAGAAGGAAAGACTAGATAAATGCGTACTTACCTGCAAATTAGAGAAGAAAAGACTAGATAAATACATACTTACCTGCTAACCAGAGAAGAAAATACTAGATAAATGTGTACTTACATGCAAATTTGAGATGAAAATACTAGATAAATGTGTGCTTACCTGCAAAGTAGAGACAGAATACTATATAAATGAATACTTACCTGCAAATTAGTGAAGAAAATACTAGATAAATACGTACTTACCTGCAATTTAGAGATGAAAATACTAGACAAATGCGTACTTACCTGCAAAGTAGAGAAGAAAAGACTAGATGATTGAGTACTTACCTGAAAATTAGAGAAGAAAATACTAGATAAATGCATACTTACCTGCAAAGTAGAGTAGAAACGACTAGATAAATGCGTACTTACTTGCACATTAGAGAAGAAAAGACTAGATAAATACATACTTACCTGCTAACCAGAGAAGAAAATACTAGATAAATGTGTACTTACATGCAAATTTGAGATGAAAATACTAGATAAATGTGTGCTTACCTGCAAAGTAGAGACAGAATACTATATAAATGAATACTTACCTGCAAATTAGTGAAGAAAATACTAGATAAATACGTACTTACCTGCAATTTAGAGATGAAAATACTAGACAAATGCGTACTTACCTGCAAATTCGAGAAGAAAATACTAGACAAATTTGTACTTACCTGTAAATTAGAGATGAAAATACTAGTTAAATGTGTGCTTACCTGCAAAGTAGAGAAGAAAACTAGATGAATGAGTACTTACATGAAAATTAGAGAAGAAAATACTAGATAAATGCATACTTACCTGCAAAGTAGAGTAGAAACGACTAGATAAATGCGTACTTACTTGCACATTAGAGAAGAAAAGACTAGATAAATACATACTTACCTGCAAATCAGAGAAGAAAATACTAGATAAATGCATACTTACCTGCAAATTAGCGAAGAAAATACTAGATGAATGAGTACTTACATGAAAACTAGAGAAGAAAATGCTAGATAAATGTATACTTACCTGCAAAGCAGAGTGGAAACGACTGGATAAATGCATACTTACTTGCACATTAGAGAAGAAAAGACTAGATAAATGCGTACTTACCTGCTAACCAGAGAAGAAACTACTAGATAAATGTGTGCTTACTTGCAAAGTAGAGAGGAAAATATTAGACAAATGTGTACTTACCTGCAAATTAGAGCAGAAAATACTAGATAAATGCATACGTACCTCCAAAGTAGAGTAGAAACGACTAGCTAAATGCGTACTTACTTGCACATTAGAGAAGAAAATACTAGATGAATGTGTACTTACCAAGTTATTAGAGAAAAAACTAGATAGATGCATACTTTTCTGCAAATTAGATAAAAAATACTAGATAAATGTGCACTTACCTGCAAATCAGAGAAGAAAATACTAGATAAAAGCGTACTTACCAAGATTTTAGAGAAGAAAAACTAGATGGATGCATACTTTTCTGCAAATTAGATTAAAAAAATACTAGATAAATGAGTACTTACATGAAAATTAGAGAAGAAAATACTAGATAAATGCATACTTACCTGCAAAGTAGAGTAGAAGCGACTAGATAAATGTGTACTTAGTTGCACATTAGAGAAGAAAAGGCTAGATAAATGCATACTTACTTGCAAATTACCCACTTTTGCAAACACCCCCCCCCCCCCC